>CAUYOR010111093.1:0-11965 GCA_963573925.1 Callimico goeldii | reverse complement strand
CAGCCTGGGTAACAAGAGCGAAACTCCGTCTCAAAAAAAAAAATGTGTATTTGAAATTACACCAAAAAGATGACTTCAATAATTTCCAAAATAAAAGAAATAACCACATTCTTTAACCATAATAAAAAAAAAAAAGATTTTTTTTTTGAAACGGGGTTTCACTCTTGTTGCCCAGGCTGGAGTGCAACGGTGCGATCTCAGCCTATCTCAGCTCACCACAACCTCTGTTTCATGGGTTCAAGAGATTCTCCTGCTTCAGACTCCCAAGTAGCTGGGATTACCGGCACGCACCACCACGTCTGCCTACTGTTTTTGTATTTTTAGTAGAGAAGGGGTTTCTCCATGTTGTTCAAGCTGGTCTTGAACTTCCAACCTCAGGTGATCTGCCCACCTCGGCCTCCCACAGTGCTGGGATTACAGGCATGAGCCACGGTGCCCAGCCAGGAGAAATTATTTCTAGAAGATAAAATAGAACTGGCCAAATATGTTAATTTTGTTTTGTTTGGGTTTCTTCAACTTTTTTGTAAGTTCAGGGTCCATGTGCAGGACGTGCAGGTTTGTTACTTAGGTAAATGTGTGCCTTCGTGGTCTGCTGCACAGGTCATTCCATCACCGAGGTAAGAAGCCCAGCATGCATTAACTCTTCCTCCTGACACTCTCCCTCCCCGACACGCCCCACAGGCCTCAGCGTGTGGAGTCCCCCATGTGTCCTCATCATTCAGGTCCCACTTACAAGTGAGAACAAGTGGTGTTTGGCTTTCTGTTTCTGTACATTAATATTCTCAGAACTCACTCTGGAAGATCTTCTGGGTCAAAGACGAAATCAAAACCAACACGAAAGAAAATATCTAAAGGAGCAGTAAAAGAAATACTAAGATGATGGAATAAAATAACTTTATTATTTACAAAAATCACTTTAAATACTTTTATTACTAGCATAGAAAATATGAATAAAAATAGTCATACATAAAGGTTAGAAAAGAAAAAAATGTAACAATCTATAAAAAAATCAAAATACAAAAATCGGTAAATAACTAAAAATACGATCGAGATATAACTTTAAATTTAATTTCTTTTTATATTTTTCATTAATTAATAAAATTAGTAAAATATTTAAATCACTCAATATTAATAATGATTTTCTTTATTTTATCCTATTTTTTACTGCATTTTAGATTTGGGGGTACATGTGAAGAACATGCAAGATACTTGCATAGGTGCCATCATTCTCAGCAAACTGACACAAGAACAGAAAATGAAATACCGCATGTTCTCACTCACAGGTGGGTGTTGAACAATGAGAATAATGATTTTCATCTTGAAATACTCACTTTGTTGTTGTTGTCATCAGATCAGCTCTTTGGTTCTTGACACATGTGGAATGGCGCCTTAGAAGTGGTCCTTTCTCAGCTGGAGTTTCTTCCTAGTGTCTAACATGGCGTGAACGGTGTTTTGCTTAGTGTAAGAGAGTTCTTGCCTGGCTAGGAAGAAACAAAAGCAGCTGGCTTGGCGTGCTGGGCAGGAACGGACTCTGTTGGAAGCATGTCTGTAACTCCCCGGCTGTAGGCGAAGGCTTAAGAAGCAGAATTATTTATAAGGGGATGGGAACCAGGGTGGTCTCAGGAATCCGAGCAGTGAGAACTAATGCAAGAGCTGCGTCAGTTTGCCTGATCTGAAATAAACACCCCACAACCATGTGTCTCTCCCTGTCCCTGTGCTGTGCTTCTCCGGACTTAACCATCTAGGAGATTTTAATCGCATTCCTCAGCTACAGCGGGCACAGCAATTGATTTTCAACACATGGAGGCTGAACACGACGGGAAAGACCTAATTCTCGAGAGATCAGAACGCTGAAGGTGGAAGGAACAGGCACGTGTCTGCGTGAGACCAAGGAAGCGTCTCCCTCAGCGTCCTGTCCTGCTTCCTATCCTCCCTCGTCCTCTTCCCTCCTCTCTTCTCGCCTCTTCTCACCCTGCACACACCCTCCAGGAATCTCATCCCTCCTGTGGTTTTAGTTCTCACCTATATTCTGAAAATTCTCACATCTGTGTGTCGGTCCCAGATGTCTTCAAGCTTGAAACCTTCATACATATCTTCACAGACAAACAAAGTACCTCAGACCCGCCACGACCCCAGTTAAATTCACTTCCCATCCAGCACGCCACCCCAGCGTATTCGTGGACTGGCCACGGGGACTGTGTGACTAGTGATTACGGGAAAGACCAGACTCCACCTGAAGTAATATTGTTGGTACAGGGCCGGGCGCGGTGGCTCATGCCGTAATCCCAACACTTTGGGAGGTCGAGGCAGGCGGATCATGAGGTTAGGAGATCGAGACCATCCTGGCTAACACAGTGAAACCCCGTCTCTACTAAAAATACAAAAAATTAGCCAGGCGTGGTGGCATGTGCCTGTGGTCCCAGCTGCTCAGAAGGCTGAGGCAGGAGAATCACCTGAACCCGGGAGGCAGAGGTTGCAGTGAGCCAAGATCGTGCCACTGCATTCCAGCCTGAGCAACAGAGCGAAACTCTGTCTCAGGAAAAAAAAAAAAAAAAAAAAAACTATTGGTACAGATTCTAGGAAGGTTTCAGGTAAAGTGGTATCTGAGAAGAGGCTAAGGGGCAACTAAAAGATGACCCCGTTCAGACAAGGCGTGTATTGGAGGCAAGAGAAGAGGCATCAGGACAAATAGGGAAGTTGAGACATGAGCAAAAGTGCTGACATCAAAAGAGCATGAATCATCCAATCTGGATGAAGTGTGGAATGACAGAAAAAGAGTGTGTGTACAGATAGAAGCAGGAAGGCAATGAGATATGTTCTCCGAAGACACAGGTTGACGGATCCTGAGATATGGGACCTCTTTAAGAAGCTATTGAAAAGTGTGAGGGAAGAAATTTGTCTCTAAGAATGAACTGGAATGAGAATGATTGGAAGCAAAACCGACCGGGAAATTAATGTAATGATCCAGCTGAGAACTGACTGTAGTTGGCTCAGGGAAATGTCAGTGCAGTTAGAAAGAAAGGGCATTATTTTTTATTAATGTATTTATTTGTTTTTCAGAGATGTGTTCTTGAAACTGACACAATTGTCGCATAGACTTTTTTTTTATAAACACAGAAATTGACACTTCTGGTCTTAAAGCTGGAAACTTATTAATATATTTGTTTTTATGAGTTTCTCCTTCAAGAAGAGGCCTTAAGACTTCTCAAAAAAAAAAAATTCAAAGATCTGAAACTCACCTGATCACCACATCCAGACAGTGAGATACTGAACCCCTCATTCAATGATGGCTTTGTGGCCCCGCCTACTTCCTGTTTCCTTACACTTGTTACATTTCTTCCCTGCTATATAACCCCCAGTTTTAGCACCACAGGGAGATGGGTTTGAGGCTGAGTTCCATCTTGCTGTAGCAATGATTAAAGCTTCTTCCTTGGCAATACTCATCACCATCTCGGTTATTGGCTTTCTGTGCGTCGAGCAGCAGGACCCAGACAGAGCCCCTGCTGTTTCGGTAACAGTCTTGCTTTGTTGCCCAGGCTGGACTTGAACTCTTGACTCAAGGGATTCTCAGTTCTCTTGCCTGAGCCTCCCAAGTAACTTGGAGTGCAGGCTCTTGCCATCATGCCTGGCTAAGGAGGGAATTATTTTAAGAACAGCTTGGGCACAGGCGTGGTGGATCATGCCTATAATCCCAGCACTTTGGGAGGCCAAGGCAGGTGAATCATGAGATCAGAGTTCAAGACCAGCCTTGCCAACATGGCGAACTCCTTCTCTACTAGAAATACAAAAACAGCTTGGCATAGTGGCATGCATCTGTAATCCCAACTACTTGGGAGTCTGAGGCAGCTGAATCACTTGAACCCGGGAGTCAGAGGTTGCAATGAGCAGAGATTGTGCCACTGCACTCCAGCCTGGGCAACAGAGCAAGACTCCATCTCAAAAAAAAAAAAAAAAAAAAAAGGAATAAGAAAGAACAGCTTCAGAAACTGACTTTTCAAAACTTGGGAATGAATTAGATATAATGTGAGAGAAGAAGAATTTCTGGCTTTGGAAACTGGATTGTTGGCGATGTCATTTATCTGTGTTAGTAGAGGCAAAAGAAAGGCTAGTGGGAAAAGACCGTAAGTAAATATTTTGCACATTTAGTTGGAGATTGCTGGGAGGAAGTTACAGGCTTGTTGGATATGTAGGTTTGAAGTTCAGGACGGAGGACTTCGTTACAGAAAATGATTTGGAAGCCATAAAAATAAATTGGTTGTTAAAAACAAATGTAACAAATTTAGTTGAAAGATCTAATTGGCTATTATTAGCTCTTGTAGAACCAGACACCATCTCATTTTATAAAATAGCAAATGGGTGCTGTGATTAGCGGAGCATGGGGCTTCAGCTTTATAGGCAGAGAAGGACCGAGGAAGGAAAAACAGGGCGAAAAGTGGACGGGTGGTTTCAGTTACTTTTCTCATCGGGTTAAAGTGAAGGACACGTCTCTACCCAGCTGGTTCAGGTAAACTGGGCCCTTCTGACCGGTGGCTGCGAGTCTCCTGTTTTGAAGTTAGTTTGATTATGTGGCTGGGACCGGTCTGCTAGGGCCCAGTGTAGGAGCTCTGTGCTCACAATGGCCTCCCATAAACTTTAACGCAGTAAAGAAAGGAGACTAACGTACTAAAACCAACACCTGAAGAATAGCTTTGAAAGAACAGAGAAAGAGGCCAGGCGTGGTGGCTCACACCTGTAATCCCAGCGCTTTGGGAGGCCGAGGTGGGCGGATCACAAGGTCAGGAGATCGACACCATCCTGCCCAACATGGTGAAAACCCATTTCTACTAAAATACAAAAAATTAGCTGGGTGGGGTGGTACACTCCTGTAGTCCCAGTTACTTGGGAGGCTGAGGCAAGGGAATCGCTTGAACCCTGGAGGCAGAGATTGCAGTGAGCCGAGATGACACTGCTACACTCCAGCCTGGTAACAGAGTGAGACCCTGTCTCAAAAAAAAAAAAAAAGAGAGAAAGAGATGCCTGGAAAGATGAGGAAGTACAGCCTGAGCGCTTGGTGTAGAGACAGCAGTGGTGTCTAGAAATTCAAAACAACTGAGCACTTAAAATAAAGTGAAAATAGAAGTAAAGCTTTTAAAGGGTTGGACCCAGCAAAAAGCATGTTTTCATTCTTTGGGAAACAGTTTCAGTGGGACGACGGAGACAACTGTAACGGAATATGTAACACTGTGAAACAGTGTGTTAAGTCAAGGAATGGGAGTTTTGTTTTTTCAAGTTGGGAAAGAAATAAATATGCTTTTATACTGACGAGGAGCAGAAAACGAAGGTTGAAAAATACAGCAGGGAGATGTAATCATTAAGGCTACACTTACTGGCTGGGCGAGGGGGCTCACACCTGTAATCCCAGCGCTTTGGGAGGCTGAGGTGGGCAGATCATGAGGTCAGGAGATTGAGACCATCCCGGACAATATGGTAAAAACCTGTCTTTACCAAAAGTACAAAAAATAATTAGCTGGGCATGGAGGCGCGCCTGTAGTCCCAGCTACTCAGGAGGCTGAGGCAGAATTGCTTGAACCCAGGAGGTGGAGATTGCAGTGAGCTGAGATCGCGCCACTGCACTCCAGCCTGGGAGACAGTGCGAGACTCTGTCTCTCTCTCTCTCTCTCTCTCTATATATATATATATATGTATATATACACACACAAATATTAGCTGGGCGTGGTGGCACAAGCCTATAGTCCCAGCTACTCAGGAGGCTGAGGCAGCGGAATCGTTTAAACTCTGGAGGGAGATTCCAGTGAGCTGAGACTGCACCACTGCAATCCAGCTTGGCAACAGACAGAGACTCCTTCTCAAAACAAAAATTAAAATGAAGTAGAAAGCACTGGCTTTATATGCCATGTCATTGTAAGGGGAGAGAAGAGAAAGGGTGGACGTGGATAGGGACATTTCTGCAGCGCCGATTTTGTGGGAGTGAGAACGTGGTGGGCAATCCTCGTCTGTTTCTGCAAGGTTACCTACAGGGCAGGAGATGAGCTAGAGAGTAGAAATGTCTGAAGTATCTCCTGATGAGAATGAGATCAAGGTGGGCAGGACACAGGGACTCCTGATTACTCAGCTTAGATACCATGAAGTTACAGAATGGCACTGATCTCTCAAGCTGCAGAATTCTTTTCCAGAAGCTCTGATCCTCCCATTTAAAAAGGCAGAAAAGGTAGATATTTCATTTATGACAGACTGGGATTTGGGCATGACACTGTTTTGAGATATAATAGGAGAGTTTTTGGACTGATGTATCATGAGCAGAGTAACTTAAACTTAAGATTTCATAGTACAATTCCTTATGGCAAAGTCCAGGGGGAAACAGTGGCTGAAATGAGATGAAAACCAACGTCTCTCAAGGTAAGGAGGCCAAGGAACACCAGAATCATTGTGGATGATGTCACAGGCTCAGGTCGGACCAGGATCATTGTGGATGATGCCACAGGCTCAGGTCGGACCAGGATCATTGTGAATGATGCCACAGGCTCAGGTCGGACCGGGATCATTGCGGATGATGCCACAGGCTCAGGTCGGACCAGAATCATTGCAGATGATGCCACAGGCTCAGGTCGGACCGGAATCATTGCGGATGATGCCACAGGCTCAGGTCGGAGAAAAAAGTGACCTGGACTTTTTTTCTTTTCTTTTTCTTTCTTTTTTTTTTTTTGAGATGGAGTCTCGCGCTGTCACACAGGCTGGAGTGCAGCAGCGCAAACCTGGCTCACTAAAACCTCAGCCACATGGGTCCAAGCAGTTCTCCAACCTCAGCCTCCTGGGGTAGCTGGGATTACAGGCGCGTGCCACCATGCCCAAAGTAATTTTTCTATTTTCTTTAGTAGCGATGGAGCTTCACCATGTTGGTCAGGCTGGTCTCAAACTCCCGATCTCATGATCCACCTGCCTCGGCCTCCCAAAGGGCTGGGATTACAGGTGTGAGCCACCACATCCAGCAGATTGAATTTCTCTGTTTTTCTTTTATTTCTTGGAAAATGCACCAATTGGGCACGAAAGCAGGAGTGCCTGTCCTCACTTAGGTCTGTGGGCACAGGCCCGAGGATGGCGCCCTCGCCAAGGACCCACCTTTCTCTACCCAGCACTCCCTCACATCTCAGTGTGAGTGGGGAGGAAGGGGGGGAGTGTAACTGACACCTCCTAACTGTGATCACGTGCCTCACTTCTCTGCTAGGAGACCGCTGTAAGGGAGAAGCAAGGACGGGAAAGCGGAGGCCTTGCACCAAACGGAGCCCAGCATGGAGTGTAACGTGGTGCAGGCAGAACTGAAGCACAAGACGTCAGGCTTTGGCAGAGAGCGTTCCTGAGCCCACGGCATGCAGCCAGAAAGCTTCCTGAGCCCTCCAAATGCAATCCCCACCCGTTTCCCAGAGTCCGAGATTTCCTCTGAGCCCACAATTCCTGAAACCTAAAGGCAATCCAGCAGAGGGATTAGTGCAGAGATCGACTGCTCTCCTGCCTTTGGGCACTTGTCTTACTCTTCTCAGCTTCCGATGCTTACCTGTGAAACAGATGCCTTCCTCACGGAGGCGTTGTGAGAATGAAAGTCAGCAATCTAAAACTCCTTGCTGAGTGGTGGAATAAAACACGAGCTCAATGAATGGGAGCCATTACTATTTTTTCAGAAAAAATGTTCTGGCAAGAAGCACGCAGGGCTCTTCAGAGACGGTGCTCGTTGTCCCCAGCTAAAGGCAGGCGAGGAAAGAAGGAACCAGTTTTAGAATAGGTGTCTCACTTTCCTCATTTGATTTTCCTGGGATGAAGCCAACCCTTCTCCTTGCCTGCTACCTGCCTGTTGGAAACTGCAATCCAGTGGTTTTGTACTCAGCACTGGAAAGTTTCATTATTAATTCCAGGGAGGGACCACAGTGCTCTGTTTTTAAGACATCAGAGGAGAGCCTGGTGCATAGCCAGCATCACAGGCCACTGTCACCTGCAGACTCTTCCAGAAGATCACTAGAATCTTCTCCACTGCGGTCACTAGGTGCAAAGGGCATTCAGAGAGGACAGGCTGCATCTCACGTACTGCACCACCATCTAAAGGGAAGTTTGCATGGGCTCCGAACAATCTGACTCGTAACAGCCTTTGCCTCTGGCTGGGAGCCAGGACCAGGCCTGCCTTATTCATATGGGTCCCAGCACTTCAGATGCTGGAGGTCCAGCCGCGCTTCAAACCCACGCTTTCCCAAACCACCGTCTCATTCTTGCCCCACTGTCTCCGCTGCTTCTTTGCTTTCTTTCCCCAAAGCTGAAAATGAAAACTTTTGTTCCTTCCAGAATATGTGTTGGATATACCTGGTTACATAATTCAGAAACACTCCAAAGCACATATAGGGAAAAGTAGATTTCCTTCCTTCCTCTGCATCCCAGCCACCTAGTTCCCCCTGGTTGGAGACAAGGGCGGCTGCCGGTTTCTGGGATATGTTTTCAGAAACGTCCTCTGCCTGTAGGGACATATTTTTCCAGTACATGGAGTATATTATACCTTTGCACATTTTATATTCCAGTGGATATTGGGAGAATTTCTTTCTTATTTTTTTTTTCTCACTCTATTGCTAGGCTGGAGGGCCATGGCACGATCTTGGCTCACTTCAACCTCCGCCTCCCAGGTTCAAGCGATTCTCCTGCCTCAGCCTCTCCAGTAGCTAGAACTACAGGCATGCACCACCATGCCCGGCTAATTTTGTTATTGTTGTTGTTGTTTAATAGAGAGGGGGTTTCACCATGTTGGCGGGATGGTCTTGAACCCTGGACCTCCTCCACCCGCTTCGGCCTCCCAAAGTGCTGAGATTATAGGCATGACCCACCGTGCCGGACCCTGGAAAAACTTCAGTGAGTACAGACATTCCCTGACATGACAGTTTGACTAACAATTTTGTGACTTCAAAATGATGCAAATGCAATATGCATTCAGTGGAAAAAGGCGGAATACTCTCTCGGTGCTGTGTGGTGGCAGCAAGCCGCAGCTCTGTCAGCCACGTGATGACCTGGCTGAGGGGCCTCACTCTGCATAGGACTGTGTTGCCGGATGCTTCTGCCCAGGTGTAGCTGCCGTGAGTGTTCAGAGCACACTTAAGGTAGCCCAGGCTAAGCGCTGATGTGCAGGTGCCAGGTGTATTCAATGCATTTTTCACTGATCTATAATATGTACACATATTTATGGGGCTCGTGTGATACTCTGTTACATACAGAGAATGTGCAATGATCAAGCCAGTTTATTTGGGGTTACCTAATGCAGCTTGACTTACAGCATTTCCTATTTATAATGGATTTATTGAGGAGTAACCCCACTGTCAGCTGAGGAGCACCCGTATAGATATTCCTCCTTTTTTATAATAGCTGCATATTCTCCAGTGTACAAATGGAGTAGCACTTCAGTCAATTTTCTTGTAAAAATTACCATTTTTCAATCAGTGGCAAAATTTAAATATTGAATAATTCAGTGTAATTCCCCTGTGTGGTTCTCTGTCTGCCCCGAAGGGTTGAGATAGCCAGCTGACTCACAAACCTTTCTGTTATAAATTGCTTTTTATATTCTGTTTACATTTATTTTACATGAAACACCTTCTTATCTGTGCATCTTGATGCTGTAGAATGTGAATTTTAAGAAGATCCTTCATTTACTAAATCTTTTTAGGCCAATAGCAATAACTAGATGCTCTTCTCTCTAATAAATGCAAGGAGGAAAAATGGACAAAGAGACTCTGAGGTTGTAACAACAGAGATTCCATGGAATACCAGAACTGGGATTCTGCATTCTGTCTTCAAGAACTACTGAGCACCATAAAAATCACTCCCCTCTGCAAAGCCTACTGAGAAGCCTTTCTCTAGGAAGCTATCCTGATGGTTCTTGTGGGGTACTAATGCTATGATCAGGAAAAAAGATCTGCTACCTCAAATCCTGGTAATAAAAAATAAAAGTTTCAGTCAGGTGCAGTAGCTCAAGCCTATAATCCCAGCCCTTTGGGAGGCCAAGGCAGGTGGATCACAAGGTCAGGAGCTGGAGACCAGCCTGGCCAATATGGTGAAACCCCATCTCTACTAAAAAACACAAAAAAATTAGCTGGGCGTGGTGGCGTACACCTGTAGTCCTAGCTACTTGGGAGCTGAGGCAGGAGAATTGCTTGAACAGAGGTTACAGGGAGCCAAGATTGCATCACTGCACTCCAGCCTGGGTGACAGAGTGAGACTCCATTTCAGATAAAGGAATAAATAAATATTTCCGGTAAGTATGTGGAATCACCAGGTAGAATTATTTAAAGTGAACGGTTTCTTCTGCTAGGCGGTACATCTTTGGGCATTTGCTACTGTCACTGAGGGACATGAGAAAGGTGAAATTAGGGGAAGCTTTTGACAAAGAGAAATGGAAGAAACGAACTTAACTCGAGTGCATATGGAATGGTGGGAGCTGCTAGTAGGTCCAGCCAGCAGACATCTATGGATCAGGACCAGACCTTCGTGTGAGAAGCTGCTCCATTGAGGCTCGGAAGTGACAGCTGACACTATGACCCGGAAAAACTCCCTCAGCATAGCCTTCTGTCCTTTACCTCAGCTACTGCACCTCTGCAGAAAACCACATGCTTATGTCTCACTCGTCTTTAAAAATCAAAATAATAAAAACACTTCTCATATAGTGTTTTTTTCTCCGGTCCACTTAATTCTGTAATTGATCATCTAATTTATTACACTCATTCCCTTTCATTCCCGATTCATCCCACTAAAAAGGTACATTTTTCTCCACCACTCCATGTTAATTTTTCATGTCTATTTGGAAGGTGGTTTTGCATGAGATTACCATTTAAATCAATACAGTTTGAGGAAAGCAGGTTAGCCTTTAGAATGCGGGTAGACCTCATCCAATCAGGTGAAGGTCTGGTTAGAACAAAAAGAACGCCCCTCCCCTGAGGAGGACAGAATTCTCCAGCCGACGGCTGGTGGTGGTGGTATTATTTGATAGGTCTAAAACCGTTAGTTCTTTTGACTATTCTCCCAAAAACTCTCTTCTTGTTACTTTCTGTGGTACTGTCTTGACCAGTTTTCTTCTGTCTGATGCAATCCTTCCTTTTCAGCATTCCCCAGAGGCTCCTCCAGCTCCGTCTGACTCTGGGGTACTGGCAATCTCCAGGAATCTGTCCCCAGCCTTCTCTCCCCACCCGTCTTGGTTTGGGTTTCGAGTGAAAGTTGAAGTTATGACTCCTCACCAGAATCTTCAGTCTATGCCTCTGGAAGAGCTGGGAGGACCTGAAATGTGGAAAGGGGGGAGCCACTGAGGGGTGTGGGGGGGGACTGAGAAGCAGGGTGTGAGGTGGGGGCAGAGGAGGGAACGGAATGGCACGTCATGTCACGAGTGTTCACAAGAGTAATGTGCTCCTCAGTTACGTCTTCTTATTTCAGGATACGCTAGGAGTGTATTTATTAGAAAAAATCATCAATATGGAGATGAAATTGAAAACTTTTGAAATACGACAGAGTTTTCAAGTGATACTATGATTTTCTCATCTGATAAATACTCATTTTTAAGAAGTCAAAAGTAAATTTTACTTGAGTTCTCCTTTACGAAAACACAGAAGCATACAACATAAGCAGAGGCAGAAGACCAAAACAAACCGAAATAAATTTGTTTTTTCTTTTATGTTAGATGCCGTCTTTTATTGACCAGTGCTGCCCTTGCAGAGCAGGGCTAACTCACAGTGTGCCAAGTCAGCCTAAGGAATGATTTCTTTCTTTCTTTCTTTCTTTTTCTTTCTTTTTTTTTTTTTTTTTTTTTTTTTGAGGCGGAGTTTCGCTCTTGTTACCCAGGCTGGAGTACAATGGCGCGATCTCGGCTCACCGCAACCTCCGCCTCCTGGGTTCAGGCAATTCTCCTGCCTCAGCCTCCTAAGTAGCTGGGATTACAGGCACGCGCCACCATGCCCAG
>CAUYOR010111091.1:0-23388 GCA_963573925.1 Callimico goeldii | reverse complement strand
GGGTTCAGGCAATTCTCCTGCCTCAGCCTCCTGAGTAAATGGGATTACAGGCACGCGCCACCATGCCCAGCTAATTTTTTGTATTTTTAATAGAGATGGGGTTTCACCATGTTGACCAGGATGGTCTCGATCTCTTGACCTCGTGATCCACTCGCCTTGGCCTCCCCAAGTGCTGGGATTACAGGCTTGAGCCACCGCACCCGGCCATTTTGAACGATTTTTTTCTATGGGAACCATATTTTCACTTTCCTTTTTCTTTTTGTTACTTAAAAAACATTTTTTTAGGTTGGGCACAGTGATGCATACCTGTAATCCCAGCACTTTGAGGAGCTGATATGGATGGATTGCTTGAGTTCAAGAGTTTGAGAGTAGCCTGGGCAACATGATAAAACCCTGTCTACGATTTTTTTTTATATGGAATCTCTGTCACCCAGACTGGAGTGCAGTGGCACTATGTCAGCTCACTGCAACCTCCACCTCCCAGGTTGAAGTGATTCTCCTGCCTCAGATTCCTGAGTAGCTGGGATTACAGGCCCACACAACCATGCCCAGCTAATTGTTGTATTTTTAGTAGACATGGGGTTTCACCATGTTGGCCAGGCTGGTCTCAAACCCCTGACCTCAGGTGATCCACCTGCTTTGGCCTCCCAAAGTGCTGGGACTATGGGAGTGAGCCACCACGCCCAGCTCCAAATGTTTTTTTAATTAGCCATGCGTGGTGGTGAGCACCTGTAGTGCCCACTACCCAGGAGGCTGAGGTGTGACAATTGCTTGAGCCCAGGAGGTCGAGGCTGCAGTGAGCTGATTGAGCCACTGCACTCCAGTCTGGCAATGAGAGTGAGACTATCTCAAAAAACAAAAAACAAGTAAACAAAAAATAAAGACAGGGTCTCCCTTTGTTGCCCTGTTCAAGACTCAAGACCAGTTCAATGCTGGTCTTGAACTCCTGGGTTCAAGCAGTCCTCCTGTCTCAGCCTCCCAAAGTGCTGGGATTATAGGCGTAAACCACCATGCCAGCCTCTGTGGGAGCCATAAAGTGGTTAATTTATTCACACACACATCAAACCAATTCTACCCATGATTTTTATGGAAATCGGTGAAGTCCCCTCTATCTGGAGAGTTTATGGAGGCTGAAAGAACTCCATCTTGGAAGCTAGACTTCTGATTCACCCTGGATCCAGGAATGCCTCTAAGATTTCCAGTTTATCTATCATTCCCTGTATAAAAGTACGTCCTAACCATTAATACGGCCTTCATGCTAGAAGCCTTAGAACCAGAGTGACTCCATCTTGAGGGAGGGCTAAGAAAAATGAGGCTGGAACTTGCTGGGATGCATTTCCAGAAAGTTAGGTATTGCTAGCATCTAGATATTTACAGTTAAGGAAGCAGATGGATAAAGTTTACTAAACACACCTAGACATGGGGGTGTCCTGATATCCTATCTTGAAAACAGAAGCATTCTTAATTTTGCTGTAAAGATAATATCTCGATTCTTATGAAATATAGTAAGAAAATTGATCCTTTATCACAAACCCTTGTAGCAGAGCACCATTTCCCCATGTATATATTTTTTTGAGACGAAGTCTCACTCTTGTCCCCCAGGCTGGAGTGCAATGGCGCCATCTCCGCTCACTGCAACCTCTGCCTCCTGGGTTCAAGCTATTCTCTTGCTTCAGCCTCCTGAGTAGCTGGGATTACAGGCATCTGCCACAATGCCTGTCTAGTTTTTGCATTTTTTGGTAGAGATGGGATTTCACTATGTTGGCCAGGCTGGTCTCCAATTCCTGACCTCAGGTGATCCACCCGCCTCAGTCTCCCAAAGTGTTGGGATTACAGGCGTGAGCCACTGCTCCTGGCCTCCATGATCTTTTTATGCTAAGTATAAACAAGTACTATACCTAGGGCAGATGCGTTCCTCCTCCTACTTTGGGGAACACTCTAATCTGTCTGTGGAGCAGCTTCACCACTTTACTTTCCTGATAAACTTGCTTTTACTGTATGAGCTCTTTCTTGTGTGAGATCTAAGAACCCTCTGTTGGGGTCTGGATCAGGACTCCCTTCTGGTAACACTTACATCAAAACACCCTTGATGAACTCGTACTTACTGTAAATCCGGCCCTTAAGCAAATTCTTTTTTTTTTTTTTTTTGAGACAGAGTTTCACTCTTGTTACCCAGGCTGGAATGCAATGGTACGATCTCGGCTCACCGCAACCTCCGCCTCCTGGGTTCAGGCAATTCTCCTGCCTCAGCCTCCTGAGTAGCTGGGATTACAGGCGCGTGCCACCATGCCCAGCTAATTTTTTGTATTTTTCATACGGGGTTTCACCATGTTGACCAGGATGGTCTGGATCTCTTGATCTCATGATCCACCCGCCTCAGCCTCCCAAAGTGCTGGGATTACAGGCGTGAGCCACCGCACCCGGCCCGCAAATTCTTACATACCTTCTGGAGCACGTGCACTCTTTCCTTATGGTATATAGTTCCGGGGTCTGGGGTGTAACAGTGTGGAGCTCTACCTTCCTTGTGACCACCCAAGAAGATGTTTCTGTCCGTACCTTCCCCAGTGAAACATCCCATGATGACCAAACTGGATTTGTCTGCCTCATTTTTGGTTTCTTGGCTCCTTCTGCATTTAGAGTTGTCTTGCATGTAAACCGCTTTTGTGAAATAGAGGTTTAATGAGTCACTGTTCTGTCTGGAAATATACATTCTTATTTCTGTTGATCTCCACTTCTGTGGGGGTGTTTCCCGTTCTGAAAATCTGCTTGCTGGCCCCTGGGGCACCTCTGTCAATAGTGACATCAGAGGCTGGCACAGTGGCTCACATCTGTCACCCCAGCACTTTGGGAGGCCAAAGTGGGAGGATTGCTTGAAGCCAACAGTTCAAGACCAGCCTGAGCAAGACAGTAAGAGCCCATCTCTATTTTTTAAAAAAGTACATTTTTATTTTAGTTAGCCAGATGTGGTGGCAATCGCCTGTCGTTTCAGCTACTTGAGATGTTGAGATAGGAGGATCGCCAGAGCCCAGGAGTTCAAGGCTGCAGTGAGTTATGAATGTGCCTGGAGAATAGAGTGAGATCCTGTATCTATTAAAAAAAAAAAAATCGGCCAGGCATGGTGGCTCATGCCTATAATCCAAGCACTTTGGAGGGCAAGGCAGGTGAATCACCTGAGGTCGGGAGTTCAAGACCAGCCTGACCAACATGGTGAAACCCTGTCTTTAAAAAAAAATAAAAATCCGCCGGGTGTGGTGGGTCACATCTGTAATCCCAGCACTCTGAAAGGCCAAGGCCGGCGGATCATTTGAGGTGAGGAGTTTGAGACCAGCCTGGCCAATATGGTGAAACCCTGTCTCTACTAAAAAATACAAAAAAAAAAAAAATTAGCCAGGTGCGGAGGCTCATGCCTGTAATCCCAGCTACTCGGGAGGCTGAGGCAGGAGAATTGCTTGAACCCGGGAGGCGGAGGTTGCAGTGAGCTGAGATCGCGCCATTGCACTCCAGCCTGGGCGACAGAGTGAGACTCCGTTTCAAAAACAAAACAAGCAAACGAACAAAGACAACAAAGCGACAGCAAGATGGTGGCGTCTGTCTTGCTTACAGGCTGTCTTGCGGGTTAGAAACTGTGCCTAGCACACAATATAGACACTTGTGGGTGGTGAATGCCCATTACTTGGCAGGGAGACTTTCAGCTCTGAATCTAGCCTGCAAACACTGCACTACAACTCTTTGGACAGAAATATGGGCACTGCGACACTAAGCTGGAGGCATGGTATGTGGAGAGGGCTGGCCTGTGGAAATAAAGCAATTTTCGGATCCAATAAAGCTTCCTGAAGCTGAGGCCACCTAACAGGTATCCGTCAAACACTCACCTTGTGTAGGATTCTTCTGTGTATTTTCGTCCAGTGGTCAGCGAGAGGCCGGGAGTTCCCGGACTACCCACCCAGGGTCCCAGGAAGGGTTAAGGACAGAGTTAAACCAGACTTCAATTCTCATCATCCTGACTCAGCAAGAATGAAATGGCTTTTATCAGTGTGGGTGGGAGTAGTGCTTCCCCTGAAACCAGTGGAAATTTCACCAAAAGTCATCCTGGAAAGAGGCCAGACTTTGGAGACAGAAAAAAAAAAAAGGAAAGAGAAAAAAAGAAAAGGCTGGGCATGGTGGCTCACACCTGTTATCCCAGCACTTTGGGAGAGCAAGGTTTGTAGATCATTTGAGGTCAGGAGTTCAAGGCCAGCCTGGCCAACATGGCAAAACCCTGTCTCTACTGAAATTACGAAAAAATGTAGTAAATTTTTTTTTACTAAAAAAAATTTAGTAAATTTACGAAAAATCCAGCACACCTGTGGTCCCAGCTACTCCGGAGGCTGAGGCACGAGAATCGCTTGAACCTGGGAGGTGGAGGTTGCAGTGAGCCAAGATCGCACCACACCACTCCAGCCTAGGTGATACAGAGACTAAAAAAAAAAAAAAAAAAAAAAAAGAAGTGGGCCAGGTGCGGTGGTTCACACCTGTAATCCAGGCACTTTGGAGGCTAAGGCGGGCGGATCACCTGAGGTCGGGAGTTCAAGACCAGCCTGACCAACATGGTGAAACCCTGTCTTTAAAAAAAAAAAAAGAAATGTGGGGAGGTGGACCTCAGATGGAAGAGAAAACAAAAGCGTTTTCTCTCTGTCCAGGCTGCAGGGCTGCTAAACCTGAATTGTGAGGCACAGACATAAGGGCTGTGTTAACTTTCTGACAACTTGGCTAGGCTAAGATGCCTGTGTAGACACCAGTCTAGGGGCTACTACAAAGGTCATTTTCAGACACGATTCACTTTTTAAATTTTTTACTTTAGAGACAGAGTCTTGCGCTGTCACCCAGGCTGGAGTACAGTGTTGCGATCATAGCTCACTGCAGCCTTGACCTCCCAGACTCAAGTGAGCCTCCCACCTCAGCCTCCCAAGTAGTTGGGTCCACAGGCTCACACCACCATGCCCGGTTTTATTTTATTTTTGTAGAGACAGGGTCTCGCGATGTTGCCCAGGTTGGTCTCAAACTCCAGGACTCAAAGGGATCCTCCTACCTTAGCCTCCCAGAGTGCTGGGATTACAGGTGTGAGCCATTGTGCCTGGCTGTGGTGAACATTTAAATCAGCAGCCTTTGAATAAAGACGATGACCCTCCACAAAGCAGGTGGGTCTCATCCAATCAGTTGAAGGCTTTAATGTCAAAGACTGAGGTTTCCTGAAGAAGAAGGAATGGGCCTCAATTCCCCTGTAGCACAGAAACCCTGCCTGGGTTTCCGGCCTCCTTGGCCTGCCTGCAGAATTCAGACTCGAGGCTGTAACACCACCTTTTCCCTGGATCTCCAGCCTGCCAGCCTGCCCTACAAATTTTGAACTTGCCAGCCTGTGCAATTACATAAGCCAATTCTTTTTTTTTTCTCTTGAGACAGAGTCTCTCTTTTGTTGCCCAGACTGGAGGGAGGGCAATGGCGTGATCTCAGCTCACTGCAACCTCTGCTTCCCGGGTTCAAGTGAGTCTCCCGCCTCAGCCTCCCAAGTAGCTGGGATTACAGGCATCCGCATCTGGCTAATTTTTGTATTTTTAGTAGAGATGGGGTTTCACCTGTTGGCTGGGCTGGTCTTGAACTCCTGACCTCAGGTGATCCACCTGCCTTGTCCTCCCAAAGTGCTGGGATTACGGGTGGGAGCCACCATGCCCGACCTAAGCCAATTCTTTAAAATAATGAAAGGAGGCCAGGCGTGGTGGCTCATGCCTATAATCAGCACTTTGGGAGGTCGAGGCAGGTGGATCACGAGGTCAGGAGATTGAGACCATCCTGGTCAACATGGTGAAACCCCATCTCTGCTAAAAATACAAAAATTGGCTGGGCATGGTGGCATATGCCTCTGGTCCCAGCTGCTCGGGAGGTTGAGGCAGGAGAATTGCCTGAACCCAGGAGGCAGAGGTTGCGGTGAGCCTAGATTGTGCCATTGCACTCCAGCCTGGGTAACAAGAGCGAAACTCCGTCTCAAAAAAAAAAAAATAATAATAATAATGAAAGGATTCGTTCTCTCTCTCTCTCTCTCTCTCTCTCTCTCTCTCTCTCTCTCTCTCTGTATTTCCCGTTCTTTCTGTTTCTCTGAGAATGTTGACTGATACAGTTTCACCAGAAATTGGCTTCTACTGCAATGACTGAGGCTGGAGTTGGGTAGGAATCATGTTGGAAGAGATACTGTGGGCAGGTTGGTATCTGTTGGTAACTGTGGCCCCTTCTAAGGTTGAACTGGAAGCTTCTGATCAGGGATCGGAAAACTCTAGCTTGTAGACTCGCAGGCCACAGTCTCACTCTGTCGCCCAGGCAGGAGTGCAGTGGTGTGATCTCGGCTCACTGCAACCTCCTTCTTCAGGTTCATGCAGTTCTCTGCCCCAGCCTCCCAAGTAGCTGGGATTATAGGTACCTGCCACCACACCT
Organism: Callimico goeldii; assembly: GCA_963573925.1. Classification (NCBI taxonomy): domain Eukaryota; kingdom Metazoa; phylum Chordata; class Mammalia; order Primates; family Cebidae; genus Callimico; species Callimico goeldii. The sequence goes on along the minus strand of CAUYOR010111091.1, from coordinate 16,926 downwards.
GGCTCATTTTTTAGAGATGTGGGTTTCACCATCTTGGCAAGCTGGTCTTGAACTCCTGACCTCATGATCCACCCACCTCAGCCTCTCAAAGTGCTGGATTACAGGCATGAGCCTCCATGCCTGGCCACTGTTTTTCTTTCTTTATGTTTATTTATTTATTTATTTATTTAAAGACGGGGTTTCACCATGTTGGTCAGGCTGGTCTTGAACTCCCCACCTCAGGTAATCTGCCCACCTTGGCCTCCAAAGTGCTTGGATTACAGGCGAAAGCCACCACGCCCGGCCTGTTTTTGTATTCTTAAAGGGCTTTTAAAAACAGATAGACAAGCTGGAGGCAGTGGCTCATACCTCTAATCCCAACTCTTTGGGAGTCCAAGGCAGGAGGATTGCTTGAGCTCAAGAGTTCCAGACCAGTCTGAGCAACATAGCAAGACCTGGTCTTTTTTTTTGGTTAGATGGGGTTTCTCTATGTCGGTCAGCTGGTCTTGAACTCCTGACTTCAGGTGATCCACCTGCCTCAGCCCCCAAAGTGCTGGGATTACAGGCTTGAGCCACCACACCCCTCCTCCAGACCCCGTCTCTATTAAAAATTATTCACAGGTGGATGAGATGGTGCATGCACCTGTAATCCCATCTACTCAGCCGGCTGAGGCAGGAGGATTGCTTGAGTCCAGGAGACAGAGGTCACAGGGAACTGAGATCGCACTGCTGCACTCCAGCCTGGGCAACAGGGTGAGATCCTGTCTCAAAAAAAAAAAAAAAATACAAAGCTAGAATAGAAGACTACAAATATCATGCTTCCCCCCAAGAAAAAGCCTAAAAGGTTTTTTTCTTATTGAATACAGAAATTATCAGGGATGCTGAATCATAGGTCTACTTGTGATATTTTATTTATTATTTAGCTCTATGTTTGTTTTAAAATCACGTTTTCCTTCCTTCCTTCCTCCCTCCCTCCCTTCCTTCCTTCCTTCCTTTCTCTCTTTCTCTCTTTCTTTCGTTCTTTCTTCTTTTTCTTTCTTTTTGAGATGAAGTCTCACTCTGTCACCAGGCTGGAGTGCAGAGGCACGATCTCAGCTCACTGCAACCTCTGCCTCCTGGGTTCAAGTGATTTTGCTGCCTCAGCCTCCCAAGTAGCTGGGACTACAGGTGTGTGCCACCACACCCAGCTAATTTTTGTATTTTAGTAGAGATGGGGTTTCACCATGTTGGCCAGGCTGGTCTCAATCTCTTGACCTTGTGATCTGCCTGCCTTGGCCTCCCAAAGTGCTGGGATTAAGGCATGAGCCACCGTGTCCCACCTTAAATCACATTTTCTATATAGCAATTTATTACTTTAGAAATAATGAATGTTCCACTTTTTATTTTTATAAAAGTAGTTTTTGGGCCGGGCGTGGTGGCTCAAGCCTGTAATCCCAGCACTTTGGGAGGCCGAGGCGGGTGGATCACGAGGTCAACAGATCGAGACCATCCTGGTCAACATGGTGAAACCCCGTCTCTATTAAAAATACAAAAAAAAATTAGCTGGGCATGGTGGCGCGTCCCTGTAATCCCAGCTACTCAGGAGGCTGAGGCAGGAGAATTGCCTAAACCCAGGAGGCGGAGGTTGCGGTGAGCCGAGATCGCGCCATGGCACTCCAGCCTGGGTAACAAGAGCGAAACTCCGGCTCAAAAAAAAAAAAACAAAAAACAAACAAACAAAAAGTAGTTTTTTAGTGGCCAGGCACGGTGGCTCACGCCTATAATCCCAGCACTTTGGGAGGCTGAGGCAGGTGGATCATGAGGTCAAGAGATCAAGACCATCCTGGTCAACATGGTGAAACCCCGTCTCTACTAAAACTACCAAAAAATTAGCTGGGTGTGATGGCGCACGCCTGTAGTCCCAGCTACTCAGGAGGCTGAGGCAGGAGAATTGCCTGAACCCAGGAGGCGGAGGTTGCGGTGAGCTGAGATCGCACCATTGCACTGCAGCCTGGGTAACAAGAGCGAAATTCTGTCTCAAAAAAAAAAAAAAAAACCACATTTTTTTTTTTCAAATTTTCCCCGATTCTTTGACACCAGTATTTCATTTTTAATCATCACCAGAGTTTCTCCTCTTTTAAAAAACAAACAGGCCAGGCGTAGTGGCTCACGCCTATAATTCCAGCACTTTGGGAAGCCAAGGTGGGTACATCACCTGAGGTCAGGAGTTCGAGACCAGCCTGACCAACATGGAGAAACCGTGTCTCAACTAAAAATACAAAATTAGCCCAGCATGGTGGTGGGCACCTGTAATCCCAGCTACTCAGGAGGCTGAGACACGAGAATTGCTTAAACCCAGGAGGTGGAGATTGCAGTGAACCGAGCACATTCCAGCCTGAGCAACAAAACCAAAACTGTTTATCAAAAAAAAAAAAAAAAAAAAGGAAATGGAAATTACGTCATGAAGGAAAAAGTGAAAAAGTATATACTCTCAGATTCCTAGAAACAAGAGGTGCTGTGTGCCACACAGCCACATAAGGAAACACCAAGGCAGCCAGGAGGCAGAGGGAGAGGGGGGAACATGGAAAAAGACTCTTGATTGTGGTTTCCATGGGAAGGAATGGGTAATGCAGGGTAACCAGGCTGAGGATGGGCTGGTTTGAATCAGTTCGGTGGGCCTAGGGAATAGCACCTAGTTGTCTGGGACTGGGCCAAGGGGAACTGTGCTGGCGTGTAAGAGCTGAATAAACAGGGTTAGAGTGTAGGTTCTGGCTTGTCTGGTTTGTGTATTAAAGGTATGCTCAGGTTCAGTGTGGTGGCTCACACCTGAAATCCCAGCACTTTGGGAAGCCGGGGTGGGCGGATCACCTGAGGTCAGGAGTTCAAGACCAGCCTGGCCAACATGGTGAAACCCCACGTCTACTAAAAATACAAAAAATTAGCTGAGCATGATGGTGCATGCCTGTAATCCCAGCTACAAGAGAGGCTGAGGCATAAGGATAGCTTGAACCCAGGAGGCGGAGGTTGCAGTGAGCCAAGATCACGCCACTGCACCCAGCCTGGGCAACACAGCAAAACTGTATCTCAAAAACAAAAAACAAATACAAAAACAGGAGAATCAAAATGCAGAAAATAAAGAGACATCTTAATACACTGGCTCATCTAGTGATTCTGAGTTTGTTTGTTGGTTTATTTGTTTTTTGAGACAGAGTCACGCTCTGTTACCCAGGCGGGAGTGCAGTGGCATGATTTCAGCTCACTACAATCTTCGCTTCCCAGGTTCAAGCAATTCTCCTGCCTCAGCCTCCCCAGTGACTGGGACTACAGGCACGCACCACCATGCTTGCTTTTTTAAATTTTAATTTCAATTTTTGGTAGACACAGGGTTTCGCCGTATTGGCCAGGCTGGTCTTGAACTCCTGATCTCAAGTGATTCACCCACCTCAGCCTCCCAAAGCACTGGGATTACAGGCATGAGTCACCACACCCAGCCCAGTGATTCTATGTTTAACATTTGGAGGAACTGCTTTTCCACGGCACTGTACCATTTTACATCCTCACCAGCAATGCAGTGCACCTGCAGATAGGTCCCTGGTCTGATGTGCATGGCAAGTCAATGCACAGATACACCAGGTTGCAGTAGAAAAGGAGGTTTCTTCATAAGGCCACCAAACGAGGAGATGGAGGAAACCTCAGATTCGTCTCCACTAGGAATTTGGAGTTAGGGGTTTTTCAGGGTTTTGGAGTGGGCTGAAGTGTGGAGGTGGCTGATGGCTGGAAAAGTGCAGGGGGAAGTCATGGGACAGGAAGATGGAGAAGCTGTGTTCTCACACTCTCTTCCTATGTGGGGGTCTTCAAACTGGTTGGCATCAGCTGATTCACTGGAATTCAGGATCTGAAAAGTATCTTAAGTAATTCTGTTTTTGCTTGTTTGGGTTTTTTTGAGATGGAGTTTCACTCTTGTTGCCCAAACTGGAGTGCAATGGCATTATCTCGGCTCACTGCAACCTCTGCTTCTCAGGTTCAAGTGGTTCTCCTGCCTCAGCCTCCCCAGTAGCTGGGATTACAGGTGTGTGCCACCATGCTCAGCTAAGTTGTGTGTGTGTGTGTTTTGTTTTGTTTTTTTTTTCAGTAGAGATGGAATTTCACCATGTTGGCCAGGCTAGTCTTGAACTCCTGATCTCAGGTGATCCGCCTGCCTTGGCCTCCCAAGGTGCTGGGATTATAGGCATGAGCCACTATGCCTGGTCAGCAATTCTTAAGCAAAAGTCTTATGGTTATTATTATTATTTTTTGAGCTAGGGTCTTGCTCTGTTGCCCATGCTGGAGTGTAGTGGTGAGATCATGGCTCACTGCAGCCTCAACCTCCTGGGCTCAAGTGATTACCTCACCTCAGCCTCCCAAGTAGCTAAGACTACAAGTGCAGCCACCCTGTCTAGCCCCAATCGTTTTTTTATTTTTCTTATAGCCTTATTATTATTTTGAAATCAATTTCAAGCATCACATAATTATATATGTAACATGTATCAGAGTCTCTTGTGGAATCAGTTTGTCATTTTCCAGAGTATAACATCTTCACTCTCTTCCTTCCCCGGAGCACCCAGGCTGGGAAAGTGGGGCTGGGATGCTGAACCTGTGTGTGCTAAAGGTGGTCAGGTCCTTAATCCAATATGACCGGGGTCCTTAGAAGAAGAAAAGAAGAGACACAGAGACAGAGACACACAGGGAGAAGATAACCACGCAACAGCAAAGATAGAGATTGGGGCTGGGCGCAGTGGCTCATGCCTGTAATCCCAGCACTTTGGGAGGCCAAGGCAGGAAGATCATTTGAGGTCAGGAGTTCAAGACCAGCCTGGCCAACATGGTAAAATCCTGTCTCTACTAAAAATACAAAAAATCATCTGGGGGTGGTGACACATGCCTGTAGTCCGAGCTACTCAGGAGGCTGAGGAAGGAGAATTGCTTGAACCCAGGAGGTGGGAGGTGGGGGTGGTGGTGAGCTGATACTGCATCACCGCATTCCAGCCCGGGAAACAGAGCGAGACTCTGTTTCAAAAAAAAAAAGAAAGAAAGAAGGAAGGAAGGAAGGAAGAAGGAAAGAAGGAAAGAAGGAAAGAAGAAGGAAAGAAGGAAAGAAGGAAGGAAGGAAGGAAGGAAGGAAAGAAAGAAAGAAAGAAAGAAAGAAAGAAAGAAAGAAAGAAAGAAAGAAAGAAAGACAAGACCTCCCTTTCACTGCATATTACTTCTCAAGTAGACCCCTCTATCTGGGACGTAGAAGTACCTGGTAGAGCTGTTGATGTACTCCCAGTCCAGGCTACTTTGAAACCCAATGTTGGTGACTCATGAGGAAAACAATATCCTTTGAGACCAGGAGCACAATGACACAGCCCCTGATTGCAAAGTTTCTAAAGTACAAATTGTTACCACCCTGTCGGTCTCCACATAACACCCCTTCCTACCTGTAAAGAAACTATTAATAAATGGGGATACAGATTTGTTCAAACTTTGGGGGCAGTTTTTGAGGTCCTAGTCCCAGTCTACCCAATAGCTTCTAATTCTTATACTATATGTATATACATCCACTATATATACACCACATATATACATCCCCTATATACACACCACATACAGACATCCCCTATACACACACCACATACAGACATCCACTATAGACATCCACTATACACACACCACATATAGACATCCACTATACACACACCACACACAGACGTCCACTGTACACACACCACATACGGACGTCCACTATACACACACCACATACGGACATCCCCTATACACACACCACATACGGACATCCCCTATACACACACCACATACAGACATCCACTATACACACACCACATACAGACATCCCCTATACACACACCACATACAGACATCCCCTATAGACATACCACATACAGACATCCACTATAGACATCCACTATACACACACCACATATAGACATCCACTATACACACGCCACACACAGACGTCCACTGTACACACGCCACACACAGGCGTCCACTATACACACGCCGCACGCAGGCGTCCACTATACACACGCCGCATATAGACGTCCACTATATACATATGATATACACATCCACTATATACATACGATATATACATCCACTATATATATACTATATATATATACACATCTACTATATACATCTATATATATACTATATATACACATCCACTATATACATCTATATACATACTATATATACACATCCACTATATACATACGATGTATACATCCACTATATATATACTATATATATACACATCCACTATATACGTCTATATACATACTATATATACACATCCACTATATATATACTATATACACATCCACTATATACATATGATATATACGTCCAGTATATATATACATATGATATATACATCCACTATATACATACTATATATATATACATCCACTATATATATACTGTATATATACATCCACTATATACATACTATATATACACATCCACTATATACATCTATATACATACTATATATATATACATCCACTATATATATACTATATATATACTATATAATCCACTATATATATACTATATATACATATCCACTATATACATATTATATAGATGTCCAGTATATATATATATAGATAGATCCACTATATACATACTATATATACACATCCACTATATACATCTATATACATAGTATATATACACATCCACTATATGCATACTATATATATACATCCACTATATATATATACTATATATACACATCCACTATATACATCTATATATGTATACATTCAGAATATATATATATATATATATATATATATATATATTTGTGTTGTTGTTGTGGTTGTTTGTTTGTTTTTGAGATGGAGTCTTGCTTGCTCTGTCCCCCAGGCTGGAGTGCAGTGGTGTGATCTTGGACGGGTCAAAGTAATTCTCCTGCCTCAGCCTCGTGAGTAGCTGGGATTACAGGTATAGGCCACAATCATTCCCTGTTAAGTTTTGTATTTTTAGTAGAGATGGGATTTCACCATGCTGGCTCTCAGTTTACCTGGATTGTCCTTCCCCAATGTTTTGGAGACAGTCTCCATCTCTTTGGGAATGTATTGGCAAAAAAATTAAGGGAAAAAATACAAAAAAGTAGCTGAGTGTGGTGGTGGGCACCTGTAGTCTCAGCTACTCAGGAGGCTGTGGCAGAAGAATCGCTTGAACCCAGGAGGTGGAAGTTGCAGTGAGCCAAGATCGCGCCACTGCACTCCAGCCTGGGCAACAGAGCAAGACTCTGGCTACAAAAAAAATAACATTTTTAGGAATGGTTGGATTCCTGGATTCATGGGTTGGGGGAGAGCAGCCTTAACCTCCTGGGCTCAAATAATCCTCCCACCTCAGCCTCCCAAGTAGTTGGGACCACAGGCACATGCCACCATGCCTGGCCAAATATATATATTTTTTTCTTTGACATGGAGTCTTGTTATGCCAGGCTGGAGTGCAATGGCACGATCTCAGCTCACTGCAACCTCTGCTTTCTGGGTTCAAGTGATTCTCCTGCCTCAGCCTCCCAAGTAACTGGGATTACAAGCATGTGCCACTATGCCCAGCTAATTTTTTTTTGTTGTTGTTGTTGTTTTTTTTGTATTTTTAGTAGAGATGGGGTTTTGCCATGTTGGCCAGGCTGGTCTTGAACTCCTGACCTCAGGTAATCTGCCCACCTCGGCCTCTCAAAGTGCTGGGATTACAGGCATGAGCCACCGTGCCTGGTTCAAGCCAATTTTTTTTTTTTTTTATAGAGGCAGAGTTTCACCATGTTGGTCAGGTTGGTCTCAAACTCCTGGGCTCGAGGGATTCTCCCTCCTCAGCCTCCCAAAGTGCTGGGATTATAGCTGTGAGCCACCAGACCCGGCCTGGTTTCCTTTAACACTTGTGGGTTTATTTTAATCGGGAAGGGGGAAAACACAGCGAATGCACTAACTCTGTGTTGTTGTTTTTTTTTGAGATGACATCTCCCTCTGTCACCCAGGCTGGAGTGCAATGGTGAAATCTCGGCTCACTGCAACCTCCATCTCCTGGGTTCAAGCAATTCTCCTGCCTCAGCCTCCCAATTAGCTGGGACTACAGGTGACTGTCACCAGGCCCGGCTAATTTTTGTATTTTTGATAGAGATGGGGTTTCACCATGTTTCCAAGTCTGGTCTTGAACTCCTGACCTCAGGTGATCCACCCATCTTGGCTTCCCAAAGTGCTGGGATTACAGGCATGAGCCACCACGCCCAGCCCTAAATCCGCGATTTTGTGGCTATTTTTGGATGAAGTCCATTTTTACAAAACCGTTACATGTACAAAAGATCAGGTGGTGGGAAGAAATGGTTAAAATATGTATATATATATATATATATATATATATATGAGATGGTTATGAGAGAATGGATGAAGTTTGGCTGTTGGCAATGGAGCACTGGTGAAGAATTTTAGGCAGGGGCTGACCAGGCTGGTGTGCATTTTAGGAGGGTCTTTTTTGGCAGCTGTGCATGGAACAGGTTGGAGAAAGGTGAGTCGGGAGGCAGTGGAACCAGCCAAGAAGGAACAGGTGGGTCTGGGAGCTGTTAAATAGGTAGAATCAACAAAATGAGAGGCCTGATTAGGCGCGTGTGGAGGGGTGGCGAAGGCAGGGAGTTGTTGGGGAGCAATGGTGCATTCCTTAAAGCTCCCTGGAGGAGCTTTAAGGAATGATACCGCTAGTTGCATTTGGAGCAGGATCTCTACTAAAAATACAAAAAAAAAAAAATTAGCCAGGTGTGGTGGTGCACACCTGTAATCCCAGCTACTCGGAAGGGTGAGGCAGGAGAATTGCTTGAACCTGGGAGGTGGAGGTTGCAGTGAACTGAGATCGGGCCATTGCACTTCAGCCTGGGGGACAGAGCGAGACTTCCTCTCACAGAAAAAAAAATTTGGCCAGGCATGGTGGCACATGCCTGTGGTCCCAGCTATATGTGAGATACCACATGACATGTTCTTGCCTCCTGACCACAGCCTCTCAACCTCACCTCTTCCTTTTTTTTTTTATTTTATATTTTTATTTTTTGAGACAGAGTGTCACTCTGTTGCCCAGGCTGGAGTGCAGTGGCACGATCTCAGCTCACTGCAACCTCCGGCTCCTGGTTTAAGTGATTCTCCTGCCTCAGCCTCTCTAGTAGCTGGGATTATAGGCGCCTGCCACCATGACAGGCTAATTTTTGTATTTTTAGTAGAGACGGGGGTTTTTCCATGTTGGCCAGGCTGGTCTCGACCTCCTGACCTCAAGTGATCTGCCTGCCTAGGCCTCTCAAAGTGCTGGGATTACAGGTATGAGCCACTGCGCCCGGCCTGATCACAGACTTACTGGTTGCCTTCTCTTCCTCTTGTCAGAGCAATTAGGCAGGACAAAGAAATAAAAGGCATCCAAATCAGAAAGGAAGAAGTTAAGGCCAGGCATGGAGGCTCTCGCCTGTAATGGTAGCCACCACGCCAGGCCCTCCTCTTCCTTTTGCCTTCCAGAAACTCGGCCACATCCCACAGTTCCCTGGCTCTCCTACCCCCAGTCTTCCTTTAGTCTGAAACTCCCTGCTTTCTTTTCCACCTGGGAACTCCGACCTGTCCTGTTCTGAAGCTTCCCCGATCCCCCATGCAGAGCCCTTTCAACGGGTAGTTACCTGGCAATAGCAACAACTACCCTTTACTAACTAGTCCTTATTAATATTTACTGGAGGCTGGAAGCTGCGCCTGGACCATGAGGGCCAGTGGTTCAGTCACTCCTTGTGATACCCAGAGGAGGGAAAATAACTTGTCTTCGCTTCCCAGTGACAAAGCCAAGGCTGGGGTAGAGCCAGGATCGGAGTCCAGGACTAATTGCCTGCAACGCTTACGTTCTCACTGAGTCTGCTTCCTAAATCTTATCATGCTGGATTGTAATTATTACTAGCATTACTTTGAGACAGGGTCTCACTTTGTCTCCCAGGCTGGAGTGCAATGACGTGATCTTGGCTCACCTCAACCCTGACCTTTCAGGTTCAAGCGATTCTCCTGTCTCAGCCTCCTGAGTAGCTGGGATTACAGGCATGTGCCACCATGCCCAGCTACTTTTGTATTTTTAGTACAGATAGGGTTTTACCATGTTGGTCAGGATGGTCTCAAACTCCCAACCTCAAGTGATCTGCCGACCTCGGCCTCCCAGAGTGCTGGGATTACATGCGTGAGTCACTGCACCTGGCCTCTAATGATTTCTGTGTTGGTTTTTCCAGTGGACTCTGAGCTCTTAGGGCATGAAGTCTGAAATGCATCCTTCACTGCATCCCAGAATGCCTGGGCTGGATGGGGCTCCCTCATCTGAGACTCGAATTTCCTGCATGGAGATCTGCCAAGGGATGCTTGACCCCTCCCTTGATGGGGCTCTCGCTATCATCCGAGGTGTCAGATCTGTCTCTGGACAGCTTTACCTGCTTCCTTCCCCCGGGCCTTTAACATCTAAGAGGCAGCTGTGACACTGAGACACACAAAAAGATCCTCTTGGCCGGGCGTGGTGGCTCACGCCTGTAATCCCAGCACTTTGGGAGCCAAGGTGGGTGGATCGCCTGAGATCAGGGGTTTGAGACCAGCCTGGCCAACATGGTAAAACCCCATCTCTATAAATATGTAAAAAATTAGCCAGGCGTGGTGGCGCACACCTGTAATCCCAGCTACTCAGGAGGCTGAGTCAGGAGAATTGCTTGAACCCAGGAGGCAGAGGTTGCAGTGAGCCGAGATCTCACCACTATAATCCAGCCTGGGGGCCAGAGCAAGACTGTCTCCCCCAACCCCCGCAAAAGGATCCTCTTGCCTCTGATCTGCAGCATCCTCGTTTACCATCCACACTAGGCTGGCTGGTTGGTAGCGCCCTTGGCTTCAACTGCTATCTGCGCCTCCTGTTCCGGTTCCTGTAGAGCTCTTGAAAGCCTCCCATCTGGAGATCAAAGGGCGAGGTGCTCCATAGCCTCAACCTGTTGCCCTCCCCAGCCCCATCCGGGACCACACCCTTTTCAGGGCAGAGGTCTGTCTGTAAATAAGTCTGTCTGACAATGGGCTCATTCTGCTCTTCTGACAGGGCCAACCTCTCAGAAGTCCTTGTGAACCTTGGACTCCTGAATTTCTAAGCCAAGCCAGGTGAGATGCACAGGAGGTACCCTTCCCTTGCCGGAGGCCCCACCTCTTGTCCCACTTTTCCTGCCACCCCAGATCAGGTGACACAGAGGAAATCATTTATGCTCTGCACTTGGTACTAAGGCTGTCATCCTGTCACCTCCAGGTAACTGGCTCCCAGGATGCTCCCTGTGCCCAGTATTGTGAGACTGTGCGTGTGTGTGTTTGGTAGCCAGGATGCAGGATACTTCAGGGAGCAGTGCCACTCCCAGTCTGCATGCCTGAATCCAGCCCCCTGCACTCCCACCCCAGTGCCCATTCATCCTGGCACCCCACTGCCCTCTCCCACCCTGCATCACACCCCACATGTGCACCCCCTTTCGTTAGGAGGCTGGGGCAGAAATGCAAGGAGGCGTTGATGGAGGCTGGGCAAAGCTGGTGGCCAAGAGAGTCTAAAGGAAGGGGTGGATTGCAGAGCAGCTCAGAAAGTGAACTCGGTGTGGTGGCATTGGTGCCACTCAGCAGAGCATGCTGCCTGGCACCATGACAAGGGCATAGCTTCCTTCCCAGGAAGACGTAGGACCAGCCCTCCTCCATTGTGGCTTAGGAGTATTGAGCAAGTCACTTAACTCTCCGACCTCAGTTTTCTTTTTTTCTTTGAGATTGAGTCTGTTCTGTCCCCCAGGCTGAAGTGCAGTGGTGCAATCTCGGCTCACTGCAACCTCCACCTTCCAGGTTCAAGCGATTCTGCTGCCTCAGCCTCCTGAGTAGCTGGGACTACAGGCACCGCCACCATGCCTGGCTAAGTTTTGTATTTTTAGTAGAGATGGGGTTTCACCATGTTGGCCAGGCTGGTCTTGACCTCCTGACCTCCAATAATTCATCCACCTCGGCCTTCCAAAGTGCTTGGATGACTGGCAAGAGTCACCACGCCCAGCCTGAACCTGTTTCCTCACTGGTGACATGGGGATGATAGGAGGTAAGATGAGTTCAGAGGAGCCACCTGGAGCTTTAGGGAAACAGCTGCAGGGATGCTGGTCTGGTGGCGTTTCATGGAGTCCCTTACTGAAGCTTGAGACCCACTCCTGGGAGGTGCACAGTCACACACCCATCTTTCAGTAAATGAATTAAACTTTACAGAGGCTAAACACCTTGCTTGGGGCCACCAAGTGAGCATATGGTTGGGACAAGGCTCAAACCCAGGAGTGTCTACCTCTAGGGCCATGCACTCCCCATGATACTACCTTGGGGCTTGGGCTGGGTGGAGCAGCTGAGACTGGGTGGGGCATCTGGGGCTGGGTGGAGCTTGGGCTGGGTGGGGCAGCTGAGATTGGGTGGGGCTTGGGCTGGGTGGGGTAGCTGAGGCTGGATGGAGCAGCTGAGGCTGTCTAATCTCCCTGGGCTTCCAGGTCCCAGCCAAAGTGTGGGGACAGGTGAGACTCTAAAGGGCCTTCTTGTTCTAATAATTTATTGCACATCCAGACCTCTCCCTACCTGTCCTGCTTGCCTCAAGCATCTACTAGAACCCCTGGTACTCCAAGCCCAACAGCCCCAAAGAGCTTTCTGCTCCCCCCCGCAGACTGTTTTTATCCATGAATGGTCCCCCCAACACATGCACTGAAGTTTGAAACCCAAGTGTTATCCTGGACAGTCCTTCCTTTTCCTCAATCAATATGGCACAGAGCTCAGCAAATGCAATCCCAAGTAGTCCTGAAATCTATCCCCTTCTTTCCATCCTAACTTCCTCCGTCTTTCCATCCTAGATTTCCTACCACAGCCTTCCCGACAGCTCCTCCCCACAACTTACTGCAGCCAGAGTGATTTCTTTAAGGCTCCAACCTGACCAAGTCACCCCTCTGCCTTGACTTCATCTCTGTGACCTCCAGGGCCTGGAGTACTCTTCTCTGCCCACTTTCCTCCATGCCATATCCCACTCCCCTTGGTCAGTCTAACTCAGCACAAGGGGCACTTCCACCAGGAAGTTTTCTTTGACTTCTTCTGCTCTCCACTGTGGCCTCGGCATACCACCTCCATCTGGACACTTATCACCTGTATCATAATTGCCTCTGTGTCCCAGGGCTAGTGTGAGAATTTCCTGAGGCAACACCTGCATATAGTTTTTCTCGATATGCCTGGGACGGGGGACCTGGTATATAGCAGTGTTCGACAAGGGATGGATAGATTGATGAATAGATGAGTGGATGGGTGGATGGATTGATGAATGAATGAGAGGATGGATTGTTGGATGGATGGACTGATGGATGGATGGATGGTTGGATGGATGGGTGGATGAATGTTTGGATGGACGGATGGATGGATGGATGGATGGGTGGTGGGGTGGAGGGGTGGATGGACTGATAGATGGATGGATGAATGATGGTTGGATGGATGGTTGAATGGATGGACTGATTGATGAATGGATGGATGGGTGGTGGGGTGGATGGGTAGAGGGGTGGATGCATGGGTGGGTAGGATGAATGATGGGAGGGTGGATAGGTGGATGGATAAATAATGAATGGATGGATGATGGACAGATGGGTCAATGGATGGGTGGATGGATGGGTGGGTGTATGTATGGATGGATTGATGAATGAATGAGTGGATGGGTGGATGGATGGGTGGGCAGATGGATGGATGGTAGATGGGTGGATGAATGGGTAGATGATTGGGTGGATGGGTGGGTGGATGGATGGATGGATGATGGATGGGTGGATGAGTGAATGGATAGGTGGGTGGGTAGAGACTTGGCTTTCTCTTTCTGTTTTTACCTACCCACTCCCTTCTAGTCTGCTTTCCTAAGAGTTGCTCCTCCCTCTTACTTTAAAGTCCCTGGCTGCTGGATTTCACCACTTCAAGGGGAAAGGATGAAGTTTTTCATTTCAGCAGCTAAGTGACCCTGTGATGGTGTCTACTCGCCTATCTTGTGTAAGGCATCAGCTCTTCCCTCGTGAAGCAGGGTTGGTAATCCCTGCCTTAACAATTTCCCTATACAGAGCATAAAACTTGGGTGTTTTGGCCGGGCGCGGTGGCTCATGCTTGTCATCCCAGCACTTTGGGAGGCCGAGGTGGGTGGATCACTTGAGGTCAGGAGTTTGAGACCAGCCTGGCCAACATGGTGAAAGCCTGGCTCCACTAAAAACAAAAATTAGCCAGGCATGGTGGCGGGCACCTGTAATCCCAGCTACTCGGGAGACTGAGGCAGGAGAATCACTTGAACTTGGAGGGCAGAAGTTGCGGTGAGCTGAGATCACATCACTGCACTCCAGCCTGGGGGACAGAGTGAGACTTCATCTCAAAAAACAAAACAAAACAAAAACCAAGATGGGGTCTTTTGGCCTGGTGTGGCAGCTCACACTTACAATCCCAGCACTTTGGGAGGCCGAGGTGAGTGAATCACTTGAGGTCAGGAATTGGAGACCAGCCCGGCTAATGTGGTGAAACCCCGCCTCCACCAAAAACACAAAAATTAGCCAGGCATGGTGACAGGTGCCTATAATCCCAGCTACTTGGGACGCTGAGGCACGAGAATCACTTGAACCTGGGAGGTGGAGGCTATAGTGAGCCAAGATCAGGCCATTCCACCGCAGCTGGGGTGAAAAAGCAAAACTCGTCTCAAAAAAAAAAAAAGGTTGGATGTCTTCTGTTTTTTAAGGACTTGGGAAAGTCCTTAAAGGGTCTTACTAATCTGGGGTGAAGCACCCCACCCCACACCCTCCCACCCAGTGACCTTCTGCCCGCCCACTCCTGTTGCAACATGGGGCGCGGCAGGCATCCCTGCCCTGTTTACCCCAGCCTCTCGCTCTTCTGAGTGCTGCCTCTGCCTGGCTGTCCTTTCCCCCCCACTTCCTCCTCCCCACACTCCCAGTACCTACCGAGTGAGAAAATGCAGGCAGTCAAGCGGCATCCCTACTGATCACTGAGGAGCAGAAATCAGAAGGGATGTCATAAGACATCACGATGAGTCGGGAATGGTGGCTCATGCCTGGAATCCCAGCGCTTTGGGAGGTAGAGGTGGGAGGATTGTTTGAAGCCGGGAGTTGGAGACTAGCCTGAACAACATAGGGGGATACCCCATCTCTACTAAAAATGAAAAAAATTCACTGGGCATGGTGGCCTGCCCCTGTTGTCTCAGCTACTCAGGAGGCTGAGGCAGGAGAATCGCCTGGACTCAGGAGTTGGAAGCTGCAATTGCTATGATCACGCCACTGCACTCCAGCCTGGGAAACAGAGTGAGACCTTGTCTCAAAAAAAACCTTTTTTGTTTGGCCAGGCATGGTGGCTCACGCCTGTAATCCCAGCACTTTGGGAGGCCGAGGTGGGTGGATCACCTGAGGTCAGGAGTTTGAGACCACCCTGACCAACATGGTGAAACCCAATGTCTGCTAAAAATACAAGTAGCCAGGCATGATGGCAGGTGCCTGTAATCCCAGCTACTAGAGAGGCTGAGGCAGGAGAATCATTTGAACCTGGGAGGCGGAGGTTGCGGTGAGCCGACATTGTGCCACTGCACTCCAGCCTGGGTGACAGTGAGACTCTGTATCAAAAAAAAAAAAAAGTTAAAGAAAAAAACCTCTGCATGTATAAAGGGTCTTCCCATGACTTTTCTCACTTAGGGAGCAATTCTCCCTAATTGCTCTGCCAGCAGAGAATAATTATCGTTGTCTAATGGGGAGGTGGGCGGACTGGGGCCCACGCTAGGCTAATGAAACATTGAGTTGGGCTGTCGGCATTTTTCACTCTGTAAGCACGGGCAGTGAGATCGGGTGCTGCCAGCCTCCCCGACTTCAGTCTTGGGACCCGCTGGCTGACTTCCCCAGTGGACACCCTGGCCCCGGTCATGCTGGGGGCAAAACCCACAGAGGAAGTTGTCTCAGAGTTGATCCACCATCTATTCATTCTTCAAATGCTGGCCAACGGCACAGGTGATTTGCTCTGCGCTTGGCGAGTAGAGAAATTGATCTCAAGGTGTTCAGATCAAGCACAAGACAAAGACACAGACATCCAATGGGCCTCCAAGCGACGAGTGCCACTGCGCTCCCACTGTGCCACTGAGCTGCCACTGTGCCACTGCACTCCCACTGTGCCACTGCGCTCCCACTGTGCCACTGCACTCCCACTGTGCCACTGCGCTGCCACTGTGCCACTGTGCTCCCACTGTGCCACTGCACTCCCACTGCACCACTGCGCCACTGCACTCCCACTGTGCCACTGCGCTCTCACTGCGCCACTGCACTGCCACTGTGCTGCCACTGCGCCACTGCGCTGCCACTGCGCCACTGTGTAGGTCCTATGTCGGCGTGTACCCTGGAATCTCAGAGCAGGGAGGTCGGAGAAGGGGGATGGAGAGAACCGTAGGGAGGGTTTGGGAGTGAACCTGGGAATGGGGTGGTGGTGAGGGGAGTCTCTGAGCATGAGGTCCTGACCTGGGATCCTGGAATGGGGGGTAGAGTGAGATTGGAGCCATGTCCCATTCTGTCTGACAAATTCACCTCAGTCCCTCCCAACCAAACTGGATATTGTAACTTATAGGGTCCTTTCAGACATAAACTCATGCCTGTTTATTTCAAAAAAGAACAAATAACAACTTATAAGGTCCTGCATAATTGCCAGCGCCTTTTGTCCTCCAACCCGATGCAGCTGAGCCCCTCCTGGAATATCCTTCTGGCAAATTGGCCAGTTTTCCGGTGGTTTTTTTTTTTTTTTTTTCTTTTTCTGTTTTCTTTTTTTTTTTTTTTGTGAGACAGAGTTTTTCTCCTTGCCGAGGCTGGAGTGCAATGGTGTGATCTCGGCTCACCGCAACCTC
>CAUYOR010111088.1:0-19042 GCA_963573925.1 Callimico goeldii | reverse complement strand
TCATTCTCTCCGTCGCATTCAGGTACACCTATCAAACGTAAATTTGGTCTTTTCACATAGTCCCACATTTCTTGGAGACTTTGCTCATTCCTTTTTATCCTTTTTTCTCTAATCTTGTCTTCTCATTTTATTTCATTAAGTTGATCTTCGACCTCTGATATCCTTTCTTCTGCTTGAACAATTCGAGTATTTAAACCTGTGCATACTTCTCAGAATTCCTGTATTGTATTCTTCAGTTCCGTTAATTCACTTATATTCCTCTCTAAGTTATCTATTGTCATTAGGATTTCATCAAACCTTTTTTCAAAGTTCTTACTTTCTTTACGTTGGGCTACAACATGTTCTTTTAACTCACAGATGTTTCTTATTATCCATACCCTGAAGCCTGATTCTGATATTGGGATGCGCTCATTCTCCATCAAGCCTTGTTCCATTGTTTATGTGGAACTGTGATCATCTTTAGAGGGAGAAGCGTTCTGATTTTGAGTATTCTCAGCCTTTTTATGCTGGTTTCTTCCCATCATTGTAAATTTATCCTCCTGTCGTCTTTGAAATTACCAACTTTCAGATTAGGTCTCTTGAGTGGATGTCCAAGTTGTTAGGTCCCAGGGCCAAAGCAGCGGCGTTAAGACTGATGGTGCTTTTCTGCCCAGGATTCTCCTGTCTGGCTTCCTTCTTGTGTCCGTAATAGGCGACTCTGCCTTCCCGGAGCTCCAAACCTCGGTCAGAAGGGGAACCAGTCCCATTTACTCTGCGCTGAGAGCTGCTGCACCAAGGTGCCGGCACAACCGCTGCGCTGGCCTCAGGAGCCGTGCTGGGGACCCGTGTGGCTCCTCCAAACCTCGGTCAGAAGGGGAGCCAGCCCCGTTTACTCTGCTCCAAGAGTTGCTGCTCTGAGGTGCCGGTGAAACCGCTGCGCCGGCCACAAGAGTCACGCTGGCGACCCGTGTGGCTCCTCCACTGGGAATCTTCTGTTCCGTGAGCGAACAGAATTTGTCTGAAAGTGTTGCATCCTCTAATTCTCTGTGCTTTCACTGAGAGCTGCAATCCCAAGATGTTAGCGATTGGCCATCTTGGATCATCCCTCAAAGCACTCCTCTTCTAATGTTTTTGTCTTAGTTTGCTGAGTGCAGCTAAGAATCTAGAGCAGTGGTTCTCACACCAGCATCATTTGCATCCACTATGAGCTTCTTTGAAATGCAAATTTGAAGGCCTCACCCTACCTACTGAATCTGAATCTCTGATGCTGGGGTCCGGGTCTGGGAGACTACCTAAGCAAACTCTTCTGGGGATGCCTATGCCTCTTCTGAGCATTGCTCCAGAAGAATACCTGTGCAACACTGCACTGAAGCCCCGGGATAAAAAGAAAACAGAGATTAACTTGCTTCGAGATACCCTGCTGATAAGATATGACTTGGTCTCTCTGACAGATAACCCTCAACCCAACTAGTTCCTAGCTTGCTGTTTCTGAAGGACCCCAAACCTAGACTTTTGCCCCCTTTTAAGTCAAGATCAGAAGTTCTCAAGATTTTAAAATGTCGCTGGGCGTGGTGGCTCAAGCCTGTAATCTCAGCACTTTAGGAGGCCAAGGCGGGTGGATCACGAGGTCAAAAGATCGAGACCCTCCTGGTCAACATGGTGAAACTCCGACTCTACGAAAAATACAAAAAATTAGCTGGGCATAATGGCACGTGCCTGTAATCCCAGCTACTCAGGAGACTGAGGTAGGAGAATTGCCTGAACCCAGGAGGCGGAGGTTGTGGTGAGCCGAGATCGCGCCATTGCACTCCAGCCTGGGTAACAAGAGCGAAACTCCGTCTCAAAAAAAGAAAAAAAAAGAGTTTAAAATGTCGAGCTTCCCTATTGCTCCCAAATTGTTCAAATTCCCTTGATAATAGGCATACTTTTATGTGCATACTCTATATAATGAGGAAATACATAGAGAATAGAGTCTATTTTAAAAATTATAAATTCATTTAAAAGATATATGAAGTTAAGTAGCCATGTATATTTTTAAATAATGGTACATATATGTATGAGATCCTCATTTTACAGATAATACTTGGTGGATTTGGATTCATAGCAATGTCTTCGGCTTACTCCTTGGCCCCCCTCAATCCCTGCAGCTCACAGTTTTGGAACCATTGCTCCAGACCAAAGGAAATGAAGCATAACAAGAGTTTGGAGTCCCTTTTTTTAATTGGAACAAAGTCTGCCTTCTACATTTTAGTGTCCTATTCAAGAGGCCCCTCTACCCTCAGTGAATGATTTATATCCCTTTCAGAGAAAATTCCACTTGCTACCCATGGCCCCTCCTATGGTTTGAATAATGGTGTCCTCTCCAAAATTCATGTTGAAACTTAATCCCCATGGTGGCAATTTTAAGAGTTGGGCATTTGGGGGAGTGATTAAGTTATGAGGGTTCTGCTCTCCTAAATTGATTAGTGCCTCGTGAAAGGCCTGGAGGGAATTAGCTTAGGTCCTTTTTGCCCTTCTGTCAGTCCATAAAAAGACACCTAGGTGGCACCATGAGGAATGGCCAGCTCTTCAGCAGACCAGACCTGCTGGTGCCTTGACCTCGGACTTCCCAGCCTCCAGAACTGTGAGAAATAAATTTCTGTTATTTGTAAACTACACAGTTGCAGATATTTTGTTATAGCAGCACAAACAGACTAAAATGACCCTTATAGTTAGAACTTCAGAGGGACAAACATATAAAAATACAGCCCAAAAGCCTAATGTCTACAAGAGCTATACATTTATACAGTTGGGCAGACATTTGTTATACAAATTCAGATTGTAGGTTCCAGTGAGAACAGAACCTCAGTTAAGTATATGTATTTTTAAATAAACTTTTAAATATACACAAAAACACAAATCATAAGTGTATAGCTCTATGAGTTTTTACAGAGTGAACATAACTGTCTGTCAATACTCAGGCCAAGAACAAGAACTTTGTCCTCCAGAAAGCGCCTGGAGCACCATCCTAAATCTTCCCCTCCCCTTTGAGTAACCAGCCCCGTGCCCTCTAACACCATAGATTAGTTTTGCCTTTTTTGAACTTTATTTAATTATATAATATGTGCTTTTTAATGTCTGACTGCTTTTATATACATATATATTTTTTTAATTGCATTTTAGGTTTTGGGGTACATGTGAAGAACATGCAAGATTGTTGTCTGACTGCTTTTGTTCAACGAGTTAGTGAGAGTCATTCATGTTGTAGGAATAGTTGGCTCATTCTTGCTGCTAAATAGCATATGATTGTTTGACTCTACTACCATTTATTCTGAATTCGGTTGTTTCTAGTTTGGAGTTATTATGAAGAGAACCATTAAGGACGTGCTTGTACTTGTCTTTTTATAAACATACACTCATTTCTTTTGGGCATATATCTAGGAGTGGGATTGCTGGATCACAGTGTGTCTCTATGTCCAACATACAGTGCTGAACAGTTTTCTGAGTGATTGCATCCTCACTTGAGCTTGAACAGAGGAAAAGGATGTCCACTATCATCACTTCTGTCCAACATTGTATAGCCATAGCAACAAGTGAGGAAAATTAAGAAGTGGTATAATGATTGGAAAGGATGAAACAAAGTTTATATTAATATAGCCAATATAATGTACACAGAGAAAATCCAAAGTAATCTACAGGCCAGGCAAACTATTAGATTAATAAGGGAATTTAAGCTAGGTGCACTGACTCACACCTGTAATCCCAACACTTTGGGAAGTCAAAGTGAGAGGATCACTTCAGGCCAGTAGTTTGAGACCAGCCTGGGCAACATAGTGAGACTCCATCTCTAAAAATAAAAAATAAAAAGGGCTGGGTGCACTGGCTCATGCCTGTAATCTCAGCACTTTGAGAGGCCAAGGCAGGCGGAACATGAGGTCAGGAGTTTGAGACCAGCCTGGCCAACATGGTGAAACCCCGTCTCTACTAAAAATATGAAAATTAGCCAGGTGTGGTGGTGTGCACCTGTAATCCCAGCTACTCAGGAGGCTGAGGCAGGAGAATTGTTTGAACCCGGGAGGTAGAGGTTGCAGTGAGCCAAGATCACGCCACTGCACTCCAGCTTGGGCGACAGAGTGAGACTCTATCTTAAAATAAATAAATAAATAGAATTTAGCCATATAATTGAATAAAAAGTCAATATAAGAAAAATCAGTTGTATTTCTACATAGAGCAGCAACTAGAAAATTTTAAACATTGGAATATAAAGTTTTTGGGAAAATTCTTAGCAAAAGATTAGCAAAACCTCTAGTCTGAAAATCACAACATATCACTCAGAGGAACCAAAGAAGAACTAAATAAATCAAAGGATATATGATGTAATGTCTTGGAAACTTTAGTATTGTAAAGTTGCCAATACTTCTCAAAGTAATGTATGAATTCAGTGCAATCTCAATCAAAATCCCACCATATTTTTAGTGGAAACTGACAAGCTGATTCTAACATTTACAAATAAAAATGCAAGGGGCCAAGAAAAGCCAAAATAATCTTAAGGAAGAAGAAAATGGAGGTTTTACCTCACCAGATAATAAGAATTACTCTAAACCTACAATAATTAAAACAGTGTGTTCTTAGTGTGAAGATAGACAAATAGAAAATGGAACAGAATAGAGTCTAAAAATGAACTCAAGGGCCAAAAATAGCCAAGAAGAAGAACAGATCTGGAAGACATTATCCCTCCAGATATCAAAATCTCTTATAAAGATGTGTATGGTATTGATGCAAGGAAAGGCAAGCTGACACATAGCCTCCAAAAGGTTAGTAAAAAACCAAATAAATTATGTTTTTTTTAAAAAAAACATGGTGAGCATGGTGGCTCACACCTGTAATCTCAGCACTCTGGGGGGCCAAGGTGAGCAAATCACCTGAGGCCAGGAGTTTGAGACCAACATGGTGCACCCTGGTCTCTACTAAAAATATAAAAAAGTTAGCTGGGTGTAGTGGCCCACGTCTGTAATCCCAGCTGCTCAGGAGGCTAAGCATTAGAATTGCTTGAACCTGGGAAGCAGAGGTTGCAGTGAACTGAGATGGCACCATTGCACTCCACTCTGGGTGACAGAGTGAGACTCTGCCTCAAAAAAAAGTATTTTTTTCAAAAATAACTACCTAACCCAACTATGCAGAATATGTGGTATGCCTTCCAATGAACTATCATAGTACCTAAATATCAGTTATCAATTTATTGACAGTAAGCTCAAGGCTTCCTTTTTCACCTTCTCTATGAGAATGGATCTGGGCCCTTCAAATATTTTTGCTTTGCCAGTTGACACAGTGTTAAGCTTTGTCAGGAGAAGGAGTGGAGAGACACTTAAGGAGAAAGGGGTTGCTGGGAACCACACGAGGGAACCGTGCTTGCTGGGCTGGCTCCAGTGACCAGTGGCCTCCCCCAGCACCCTGCTCCTGGGGTGCATCTGTAGCAGAGTACTCCAGTGAGACATCTCCCCATGAGCAACTTTCCCATACACCCAGAGGGCAAAAGATTGAATGGGGGGGGCCTCCCAAAAATGTGTCTGCCTAGAACCTGTGAATGTGACCTTTTATGGAAAAAGGCTATTTGCAGATTGAGCTACGGATCCTAAGATCAGATCATCCAGGATTATCAGGGTGGTCCCTAAATCCAATGACAAGTGTCCTTCTAGGAGAAGGGCAGGGAGAGATTTGAGACAGGAAAGGGCCATATGAAAATGGAGGCAGAGGTTAGTCACTCAGCCACAGGGAACATCTGGAGCCCCCAGCGGCTGGAAGAGATAATGAAGGCTCCTTGAGCCCTTCCGAGGGAGCACAGCCCTGCAGACACCTTGGTTTTAGACTTCTGGCCTCTAGAACTAAGTGACAATAAATACTGTTGCCTTAAGCCACCAAGTCCGTGGTCATTTGATATGACAGCCAGCTGCACAAGGTTTCCAGCAAGTTCCACAAAAGCAGCCTCACAGGATGTCTTTCCATGCAGTGCACCAGAAGGCACGTCTTTTCTAAGGAGGTCTGGGGCTCCTTAGAACTTCATCTCTCAGCCTCTCAATGAAAAAAAATTCTTCAGCTTCTCAATGAAAAGCTTTTGAATTGAAGTACCTTAAAATTAAGGATTTCTGTTCAGCAAATGACAGCATTAAGGGAAAGGGTGAACTGCAGAGTAAAGTTTTGCAATGAATGCATCCCAAAAAGACTCAGGTCCAAAATAAAGCCTACAAGCCAGATAGCTTACAAGAAAGATGGCTTAATAGAAAAATGGGCAAGAGATTTGAGTAGGCATTTTGTGAAAATGATATTCAAATGGCCAGTAAACATACGAACCTTACCCTCAGTAGTCACTAGAAAATGCCAGTTACACCTGTAATGAGATAATAACTCACCCCACCCCAGTTGGAGGAACAGGAAGCAGCTATGGGTCTTATACCTGTGGGGTGTATTTTGACTGGGGAGTGAAGAGTGTAACTGGGTCCCTGGAGATTTCAGCATGTGACACTTTTAGTGACAAACCATGAACATTCTGATCAGGTTCTTGCCTTCTTGCACATGTTAACTGCCTGCTTTCTGCCAATATCCCTTGCTCCCATGACATAATGATAAACTGCTGATGTGCTGTTTCTTTGTCAAGAGGAGGAGATAACCTCAAGGTCACAGAAAAGTTTTGCAGAGGGAATGGTTGCCGTTAAGGGTGTCGCAACCAGCTGCTGACGCCCAGAAGTCTGGTCGTTCAAAGCGCTATCTGAGACGGAAAAAACACAGACTTTCCCATCAGTCCCCTGACACTCCCCCTCCCTTTTGTCTAGCTGCACAAAAACTCCCTGCTTCACCTTTTTGTTAAGACGTATTTGAGAGATCTTGCCCTCCTGCCTTCTCTCCTTGGTCAAATTGAATAAACCTTTCTCTATCTCCAAGCACCAGTGTCTCAGTGTTTGGCCCCAACTGCCCATGGGGTATACCGGCCTGAGTTTGGGGTTCTACAACAGAAGTACAGTCCTAGCAAGTCAAGCAGCGATGAACCATTCCAGAGGACAAAGGGTGGCATAAAAATCTGTTGGAAGAGAAGTTACAAGAGAGTGACAGATATTTGCCACAATTTTGCCTTGATTAGTCTTGCAAGGAAGAATAAATAATGGATAAAGGAAGATGAGAGCTAATTAACTTTGATCAGGATTGTAAAAATGATTTGTATGTACAGGATATCGCTCTGTCTTCCAGTCTGGGATACAGTTGTGCGATCATGGCTTACCGCAGACTCCAATTCTTGGGCTCAAGAGAGCCTCCCATTTCAGCCTCCAGAGTAGCTGGGACTACAGGCATGCACCATACCCAGCTAATTTTTTATTTTTTATTGTAGAGATGGAGGTCTTACTACATTGCCCAGGCCAATCTCAAATTCCTGGCTTCAAGTGATCTTCCTGCCTTGGCCTATCAAAGCATTGGGATTATAGGTACCATGCCAGGCCCTAAAGTGATTAGTTTTTGAGTACTTCATTAGAACCATATTCCTTTGTATGTGTTAGATGGTTCTCAAGTCTCCTTAATTCTTGAAATCTATGTTTTTATTTATTTTGGTAATTTTAAGTCTGCATCCATCACTGTCCCAGAGGATGTATAGTTGTGAAACAGCTGGCACACAAAAAAAGATAATTGAAGAGTTTAACGACAGAACAGTTTACAAAGTTGTGGACAAGATTAGAAGGAATCAGTAAAGCTGGACCAAACATTCAGGGTTATCAACTGTGCAGAAATTCTACCAGTTCATTGGTCTGAAGGTGCAAGAGAAAGGAGCGGTTACCAAAACCCAGAGAGAGGGCAGGAGAGGGCTGCAAGATGGTCACTGTGGCTTTCTTTGAAGGAGCACAGCCACAAAAGGCCCCTGATTTCAGCAGGAACACACACTGTATTCCTTTTCTACTGCTGCTGTGACAATGATCACAAGGAGTCTAGGGTCCCTGGCTTATATTCAACTAGTATGAAGGCTCATAGAAGTGAAACAGTGTTGAAGCAATTAAAGCTTCTCTAGCTCAACTTACCACATCTGAATTCAAGATCTCGCTATAGGCCAGGTGTGGCAGCTCACACTTGTAATCCCAACACTCTGAGAGGCCAGGCAAGTGGATAACCTGGGGTCAGGAGTTTGAGACCAGCCTGCCAACATGATGAAATCCCGTCTCTACTAAAAATACAAAAATCAGCTGGGCTTGGTGGTACACCCCTGTAATCCCAGCTACTCTGGAGGTTGAGGCAGGAGAATCCCTTGAACTGGGGAGGCTGAGGTCACAGTGAGCCAAGATCATGCCACTGTACTCCAGCCTGGGCAACAAGAGCAAAACTCTATCTCAAAAAAAAACGATCTTGTCTATAAAACTGTGTTCTTTTCCTGTTTCCCCTATCACAGTTAATGGCATCACTTATTCAACCAAGCTACAAACCTGGAAGCCATCTTCAACATCCCTTTGTCTTCTGTATCTAATGGGTCGCTGGTTTCTGTTGCATTTTGCCTTCTAAGAAATCTCTCAGGGCCGGGCGCGGTGGCTCAAGCCTGTAATCCCAGCACTTTGGGAGGCCGAGGCAGGTGGATCACGAGTTCAAGAGATCGAGACCATCCTGGTCAACATGGTGAAACCCCATCTCTACTAAAAATACAAAAATTAGCTGGGCATGGTGGCGCGTGCCTGTAATCCCAGCTACTCAGGAGGCTGAGGCAGGAGAATTGCCTGAACCCAGGAGGCGGAGGTTGCTGTGAGCCGAGATCGCGCCATTGCACTCCAGCCCCCATAACAAGAGCGAAACTCCATCTCAAAAAAAAAAAAAAAAAAAGAATGTAAAGAATGTGAGAGCCTTGGAAAGAAGCCATCACCAACTGGGATTAAATAGGGTAATCAGTTGACACAAATATTTATTAATTGTGGAAAAGGGCTATCAAAAGGGTGTTAGGAAATCCGTGAGAAGAATCCCAAGAAACTATTTGATAGTTTTAATCAAGATATTAGTTTTAATTGAGTATCTACCGTATCCCAGGCATTGTGACAGATGCTTGAATAACTGTAGTTACTGAGACGATAACATCAAAAATGAACATGCATGTGCAAGCTTTTGAACTTCATTAAAGAAGAAGGCCAGGAGCCGCAGTGGCTCCGGCCAGTTGTCCTGGCGCTTGAGGAGGCGAGGTTATGAGTTCAAGGCCAACCTGAGCAACATAACAAGCTCTCGTTGATTAACCAAAAAAAAAAAATAAAATAAATAAAAAGCCGGGCGCGGTGGTTCAAGCCTGTAATCCCAGCACTTTGGGAGGCCGAGGCGGGTGGATCACGAGGTAAAGAGATAGAGACCTTCCTGGTCAACAAGGTGAAACCCCGTCTCTACTAAAAATACAAAAATTAGCTGGACATGGTGGCGCGTGCCTGTAATCCCAGCTACTCAGGAGGCTGAAGTGCGAGAATTGCCTGAACCCAGGAGGCAGAGGTTGCCGGGAGCTGAGATCGCACCATTGCACTCCAGCCTGGGTAACAAGAGCGAAACTCCGTCTCAAAAAAAAAAAAAAAAAAAAAAGAAGAAGACAACATCAAAAATCCTTCTTAAGGTACTTATAATCTAGCCAGAAAATAGTCTAACATAGTCGATTATTAAAACGTACACAAGAGTATTAACGTAAAGATAGTACAAGTGGTAAGACTTAACCAAAGAGGACAAGCTGATGAACCGGAGTAGTTGGGAACGTCTGATGGAGGAGACAGGTTTTGAACTAGGTCTGGAGGGATAAGGTCTGCCTCCTTAATCCTCCACTCCAGATTTCTTCTTCCAAATCTCTAAGGTACGTTGGGACATCAAGGACTAGGGGTTAGGGGCTAGATCGTGCGTAATATGATCTATGTGCTCTCCGAGGGAATCAGGGCTAGCAAGAAACCACAAACTTAAGGTACCGCAAGATAGAAAATCTTGGTATAACAAAAATACTATGTTCGCTTCATCTTTAGGAAACTTTAGGAAATGCTATGTTTGCTTCATCTTTAGGTGTTTTCAGGGAGAACACCCGTTTCTTCCACAAAGGTTGGCTTAATTTCTTCTGGCCCCATCCCCTAATGAGGCATCTTTTTTTCTTTTTGAGTCTGAATATTCTTTCTAATGCATGGGAAAATGAATAAGCATAAGAGACAGGGGAATATATCATATGTTTTATTTCTCTCTGCAGAGTCTGAGCATACAAGAGGACAAAATCCAGCAGATGAATCCTCCGGAGTTTGAAATGATTGAGGACATGGCAATGCTGACTCATCTCAATGAGGCCTCCGTGCTGCATACCCTGAAGGGGCGCTATGGCCGGTGGATGATCTATGTGTGTAATATGCTTTCCTGCTCAACTCTCATGCTGGCACTCACATTGGATATCCCAGTCTCTCCTGGGTGATCTCTTACATTGAGTTTAAGCATGCTCACGTGGGGTAGTCCTTAAGGAATTTCTACTGGGATAGGACCTTATCTTAGTGTTTCCCCAATTTTATTCTGTCAACATTCATGTGCCTTCCCACAGGCCATCCTTAGTTCAAAGCATGCGGCTTCAAGCCTGGCAGACTAGTCATCAGCACCGTCACTTACTAGTTAGTGATTAATGAGTGAGATGATTTTTTCATCATCATTAAATTGATGATGGTTAGTTGCTCTGGTTCTTGGACTTACTCAAAAACTATGCAGCAGAAGCAGTGCTAAATAGATTAAGCTAAGATGTAGCATCGGGGACCCATTGCCATTGAAACTGTAGCATACAACCAGCTTGCTCCTCAGCTCTCTGATTTACCATGTAACTGTTAGTTTCCCTGGGATGCTGCAGCAAAATTACTACAAACTGGGTGCCTTAAAACAACGGAAATTGTTCTCTTACAGTGCTGGAAGCCAGCAGTCCAAAATCAAATCCAATCAGCAGGGCTGCGCTCCTTCTGGAGACTCTTTGGGAAATCCTTCCTCATCTCTTCCAGCTTCTAGAGGCTCTGGCGTTCCTTTTGTTCACAACACTCCAGTCCCTGCCTCCATTGTCACATCACCCTCTCCTCTGTGGGTCTCCTTATAAGAACGCGAGTTACTGGATGTAAGACCCACCTGAAGGTCATCATCCTGAGATCCTTAGATTCCGTTTGTAAAGATCCCGTTTTTTCCAAATCAGGTTACATTCACAGGCTCTGGAGATTAGGACATAAACATATCTATGTGGGGCCACAATTCAACCCCTTCGGTGACTAAGTGACCACATGAGCTATTCCTTCTCAGTGCCCTAAAAGTCAAGCCCCTGATCTTGCCGAAGCAGAGTCCCCTCTGGCCTCAAATGCCTGACGGCTGCTTACTGAAGTCTCTGCAGGCCTACCATTAGGGTCTTCTCTGTCTTCAGAAGTTCCATGAGTCGGATCCTGACGGCTGCTTACTGAAGTCTCTGCAGGCCTACTGTTAGGGTCTTCTCTGTCTTCAGAAGTTCCATGAGTCGGATCCTGACGGCTGCTTACTGAAGTCTCTGCAGGCCTACCGTTAGGGTCTTCTCTGTCTTCAGAAGTTCCATGAGTCGGATGTATTAGTAATTAGCAGGCCTCCCAGGAGAGAGGTAATCCCAGGTCCTGATGTTACTCTAACCTGGTTCTGTCTCTTCTTGTTAGAAGTCCCTTCTCTACATGATTCCAAAAGCTCTCCTCTGAGTTCCTTTATAAGTAATATTTGAGCAAATGTTACTTGACAGTGGAAGAGCTGACAGACCTGGAAGTATTTCTAATCTAGTTTCTGAAATCTTTTCTGATCTTCCCTCAGACATATTCAGGTCTCTTCTGTGTGACCATAAACCCATACAAATGGCTTCCCGTGTATCAGAAAGAAGTTGCGGCTGCCTACAAAGGGAAGAGGCGATCAGAGGCTCCCCCTCACATCTTTGCTGTCGCCGATAACGCATTTCAGGACATGCTTCGCAGTGAGTAGCTGCCCTACAAAATGAAAAGTAAAAATATCTGATCTACTTTTTCTCTATGTCCCTACGAGGCACTTAGGCATTGTGAGCGGAGCATGGCCTTTACAGTAGGCTAATCACTTGAAGGCTCTGTTTCCCTCTTGATAAAATGTGGGCAAAATAGTACCTACCTCCTAGGGTTATTGGGCCGAATAGTTTGTACATCAAAGTGAGGTAATGCATTTAAAGTGCTCGGTCCAGTAGCTGGCCCAGAGTAAGCCCCTATAAATGATAGCCTTTATTATATAAAGCATCAGCTACAGTGCCTGGCACAGAGAAGTTATGCCATAGCTATTATCGTACAATGATTCTTAAAAGGCTTAAAATGGCAAGAATCTCAACCATTAGTTGATTATCATTTGTATGTAGAGCAAAGAAATAGGCCTTGAATTTATGTGTTCTTATCACTGGCATACATGGGACAAGAGAAAATCCATTTTACTCTGTACCATTTGAGTGGTATTTTATTCCAACTATAAATGATTCCAATCCTTTCCCTTGTGTCTGATTTCAAACTGTAGCCAGGGAAATTTTGAATAAGATCATGCTAATACATAAGCCTCGAACATAAGAATATTTTGGCATTTTTCTTTCTTTTGTAGATCGAGAAAATCAGTCTATACTCTTCACGTAAGTGTTTGCCTTGCTTTTCATTTTTGGCCTTAAATAAGTTCCAGTGGCACTAACACCTCCATTTCACTGGGAATAAAACTTATGTTCACCGTCTTTGAATTAATTGCCCCCTAGATGCAATACATTTGATAAGGAAAAGATACTCAGGAAATTGTCATAGTGCTTCAGTCAGTGATGACTCCACATATGGTGTCAGCCAGTCTGCCTCCCTCATTTTCAGAGATCTTTTAGAAATAGTGCACAAGCTGGTCTTAATCATCTTCTTGAGGATTAAGAGAACTCTGCTGTTCCAAATGGTTATCTTCAAAGGCCTCTGGACTGGCTAAGCAGAAGGGCTGAATACCCAATAGGTATGACCATGGAACAGATAGCAAGCAGTTATGGGCAGCCAGATTGGGGCAGGCCAAAGTACTTGAAGCAGTGGGAACTAAAAGATGGTGAGGTTTAAGCCATACGCAGTGGCTCACACCTGTAATCCCAGCACTTTGGGAGGCCGAGGCAGGTGGATCATGAGGTCAGGAGATCGAGACCATTCTGGCCAACATGGTGAAACCCCATTTCTACTAAATACAAAAAATTAGCCTGGCATGGTGGCACATACCTGTAGTCCCAGCTACTCAGGAGGCTGAGGCAGGGGCAATCACTTCAACCCAGAGGTGGAGGTTGCAGTGAGCTGAGATTGCACCACTGCACTCCAGCCTCGTGACAGAGTGAGACTCCATCTCAAGTAAACAAAAAGTATGGTTAGGTTTACAGAAATAAGAAAAGGATAGAAGGAAAGATCACAGTGATATCTTATTATATGTCAATTGTGATGAAAAGACACTTTTGATGCTGACTTCTACTGGCAGGCCGGGTAAAGTGTCAGCATATGGTGACCGAGATTCAAGGGGCTGTGAAGTGCTAAAGTCCTTAGTCATCGCATGCGACGATGATACCACCTTGTATATTGGGCTCCATTGGCTTCAGTTATCCCAAGAGGGATCATACGGTCACAGAATTCTAGAGCTAGATGAAGAATTGGAGTTCAGCGTTTCACAGAGAGGATAAACTGTTTTCTGGGCTGGGCACAGTGGCTCACACCTGTAAACCCAGCACTTTGAGAGGCTGAGATGGGTGGATTATCTGAGGTCAGGAGTTCAAGACCAGCCTGGCCAACATGGTGAAATGCTGACTCTACTAAAAATACAAAACTTAGCTGGGTATGGTGGTGGGTGCCTGTAATCCCAGCTACTTGGGAGGCTGAGGCGGGAGAATGTCTTCTGCCCAGGAGGCGGAGGTTGCAGTGAGCAAAGTTTGTGCCACTGCACTCCAGCCTGGGTGACTGAGAGAGACTCCATCTAAAAAAGCAAAACAGAACTATTTTCTGGACTTTTGTATAGATAAAGGCAGGCAGGCCTTGATCCTATGGTGCTTACATTGAAGAGGCTGTAAATTCACCACTGTGCTCTTCCCACATTACAAAGTTTGCTGATTGTCAAGAGTAAGGTAAAGCCCAAAGCCCAGCTGCCTGGCGAAGTGATTGGCAGCCCTCTTCTGAGAAGAGGGTTGGACTTGGCTGTGGTCGCCTTTACACATGAAGATCTCTTGAACAGCTGGTAGTGAGGAGACTTGTCTAGTTAGGAGAGGTGCTGTCCTGCTTTTTGTTATTGGGACCACAAGGAACAGGCTTCCTAATATTTACAAAAAGTTGTGATATTCCCAACTCCAGATTTTTGCTTGTGCTATTTTTCTAGCCTGAAATGCCCTTGCCCTTCTCCCAACCAAGTAAATGTCAATATATCCTCAAGTTCCGTCTGAAGCTCTACTTTTATGTGAAGTTTCCCTGCTTGCCATAGCAACTTTCATTGCATTGATAATCAGAACCAGTAAACTGTGTCACTGAATTTCCAATCACAGAGGAGAATCTGGTGCTGGAAAGACTGTGAACAGCAAACATATTATCCAGTATTTTGCCACCATAGCTGCCGTGAGTGAACCCAGGAAAAAGTCGGTAAGTGTTTATGTATCTTGGCAGAAAAGATCAGGTGACCCTATCCACTGGTGCATGGAGGCTCTGTCCTGACTGCCTTTGGGAAGTAAGGAGGCAACAAGCACTGCAGGACAATTTGCAAATTATAGACAAGTATGTTTTTAAATCTGTCCTTTGCTCCTTGAGAGGACTGTCAAGTGCTTCAAACAACAACATGAAAACATGAATTACATAATTAATCTCACATCTGCTTAAAAGGGCATTTTCTGGTCTGGTCTTTGTTCGTTGGACCTGTAAGTTACGTCCTCAGCATTCAAACCATCTTACCTGAAGGCTAGGGTCATCAGTGGCTTGGATATTTCTGAATCCCTTTAGTTACTCTGAGATATCAGATTCCCACACATATGTACTAATAAAAGTTTGCTTCATTCATACCTAACTCCTGGATCAAATTCTAAATGCCTAATGGACATACCCTGGATGTTAATCACATACCATGTCCAGAAAAGCTTTGCCTTCCCTATTGAAAAAAAACCTTGTTAATTTTAGCTTAGCTTATTTTGTTTAGCTCCATTAACATGTTAATGAGCGTCATAATAACTTGAGAATAACTAAGACCATAAACATTGGTATGCAAAATAAAATTAGATAATCCTGAATAGAACTCAAAATCAATGAGTTATTGAGCTGTTAGACCTCTCATTTTTCTAGAAAAATGTCTGGCATGATTATTTTGCTTTTCCAATTCGATTCTGGATGTTGTCAGCTGTTTTTGCAAAGTAAGAAATATATTAAAATAGCCATCTGGGCCAGGCACGGTGGCTCATGCCTATAATCCCAGCACTTTGGGAGGCCAAAGGGGGTGGATCATGAGGTCAGGAGTTCAACACCAGCCTGGTCAACATGGTGAAACCCCGTCTCTACTAAAAATACAAAAATTAGCTGGGCATGGTGGCGCGTGTCTGTAGTCCCAGCTACTCAGGAGGCTGAGGCAGGAGAATTGCCTGAACCCAGGAGGTGGAGGTTGCGGTGAGCCGAGGTCGCGCCATTGCACTCCACCCTGGGTAACCAGAGTTAAACTCCGTCTCCAAAAAAAAAAAAAAAAAAAAAAAAGCCACTACATGGTGTGAACCTCCAGATTGCTTAGGAAAAGAAGCAAGCAAAAGTATAGCTTAATAATACCAAGAGTCTGTTGTATTATCCTGGGATAAATTTCCAGGTGTGAAGATCAGATGGAAGATTAATAATGGGGGGAATATATGATATAACATTTGTCTGAAAATAAGATCTGGTACATTTTTCTTTTTTATTTGGTGACCATTTTCTTTTCCCACTCAGGCCAGTGCCAACCAAAAAGGAGGCACTGCAAATAAATGAGCTCCCACATATTCACAGGGGTGTTGTGTATCGTCAACCTCTCTCATCCATCTGTTTTTCTGATTCCTCATTCCAAGATAATAGAACCAAATTTGGAAGCAGTTTTTGGCTGTTGGTTATCAAAGCAAGAATGGGGTTTGACCTGGGGCTGAAGGGCTTGCCATGTCACAGAATTCTGCTAATCGCTTCGTCAGCTGTACTTCCCTGCGTGTTTCTCAGGGGCCGTTAGAAGATCAGATCGTGCGAGCGAATCCTATCTTGGAAGCATTTGGAAACGCTAAAACCCTGAGAAATGACAACTCCTCTCGTTTTGTAAGTGACATCATTTAGCATAGTTTCAAAGCGTTTCATTTGTAAGCGGTGGTAAAACTCATATCTAAGCACATAGGTATGAGAAACATTCTAGGACCCCATGGAAGGTCTTTGATTAAAGTCTGTAATGTTATTTCTCAAAAATAATTACCATCTATGTCATTAAGACAATTAAATTTTTATAAATAAATATGCATCTGAAGAGTTCCTATTTGGTCAATGCCAAGAAAAAAGCATTTAGCTTAATAGTTTCAAATTCCATTCCCACTAGAGAAGCTCACCAAAAAAATGATAATAATGCTTTATATTTTATTACGTTGTACGTATTTGAAATACTTTCTGCTTCATTATAATTTCCTAAAGTCAATTTAGTAGGCACTCCCTGATTTGCTTACTATAGTTACTGTTTGTACTTTTGCCTATGGCTTCCTTATCCCTGCATATTTTTCGCTGGAAACTTTTTCTGGGGGGGTACGGAGAAAGTATTTTTAAGTAGCTTTTGATAACTAGAAGTCCCATGACCGAGGAAGAATTTGGATTCTAAACCTAGTTTAACAAATCCATATTATGCCAAGAATGAGTGGCGGGGAGCCACTGTATAATTTACAAGAAAATTTGCAGAGGGCTTCCTGTTTGAGTCTCTGGGCATAACTGAATAATAGCCTCATGCCGATTTGGCGAGTTTCCATCCAAAGCCTTAGGGCTGCTCTGTCCACATTCGGATGTACTTACGGTGTCTGGCTGGTCGTAGCAGGTGCTAATTCTGGTTCATAAACAACTGCTAGACTTGGGGTTTGTTAGAATGCCAATTCTACATTCTAATGGAGGGATGGAAAAATACAATTTAAAAAAAAGGTAAGAAGGAAGAAAGACAAGGAAAAATAAAAGGAAAAACATCAGGTAGAAAGAAAAGTAACCAGGTATGTTGGCTCAGGCCTGTAACCCTAGCATTTTGGGAGTCTGAAGTGAGTGGATCACTTGAGCCCAGAAGTCTAAGATAGTCGGGATAACACAGTGAGACTCTGTCTTTTTTTTTTTTTTTTTTTGAGATGGAGTTTCGCTCTTGTTACCCAGGCTGGAGTGCAAGGGTGGGATCTTAGCTCACCGCAACCTCCGCCTCCTGGGTTCAGGCAATTCTCCTGTCTCAGCCTCCCAAGTAGCTGGGATTACAGGCACACGCCACCATGCCCAGCTAATTTTTTGTATTTTTAGTAGAGATGAGGTTTCACCATGTTGACTAGGATAGTCTCGATCTCTCGATCTCGTGATCCACCCACCTCGGCTTCCCAAAGTGCTGGGATTACAGGCTTGAGCCACCGCGCCCAGCCGACTCTGTCTTTACTAAAAATGAAAATAGCCTGGAGTGGCGGTGTACACCTGTAGTCCCAGTTACTCGAGTGGCTGAGGTGGGAGGATGGCTTGAACCTAGGTGTTTGAGGCTGCAATGAGCTATGATCACACGGCTACACTCCAGCCTGGGCAACAGAGGTGGAACTTGCCTTAAACAAAAGATAAAGAAGAAAAGAAAGCAATTGAAAGAGAACAGAAAGGAGACAAAAGTTGGAAAGATAGAAGGAAAGAAGTAGAGGAGCAAAATAAACATAAAGATAGATAAACAGAAGGAAAGAAGAGAGAAGGAAAAAGAGAAAGGAGTTCAAAAAAATCAAGAAATCTAGGTTAAAATTTTCAATTAATACTGAATAGGTATGTAGACATATACCTCTGTATGTGTGTGTGCACACATATATATGTACCTGCACATTTGTATGTGGGGTGTATATTCATGTATGTTTGTGTATGTGACTCCTACTGTCCTACATATTTTAACATACTAGTTCGATCCCTCTGTACAGAGCCACTCACCTCCCCTTGCCAGGCTGCTGTCCTGCCATGATGCCTTTCTGGCATAGTCCCCCTCCACCAGGCTGCCTTCCTCCCTGTTCCAGCATCCTCATCCCACAGGCTCTAGCAGCCATCAGATGGTGCCACCTTCTCAACTGCATCTGACATTCTGACATGGGCACTGGCACCTCTGGATGGCATTTCTGCCCCTCTAGAGCCTGACTTCCGTGTTTTCAGTGATAAGGAAAAAAGGGTGTTCATCTATTATTTATGCCGAGGTGTGTTTTGAAACATGAATTAGATCACATCATTCCTCCGCTTAAAAGCTTACATCTCCCAAGCACACGTACAATAAAACCCTACTCTTTCCTGTGTTCGATGTGGCTTACATGACATGGAGTTTGTCTATCTCTTCGACTCCATTTTATGCCCCCTTTTCTCTGACTTTGTAAGTTATTTGTAACTTACAAAAGCTGTCTATCTGGGACTAGAGGCCAGAACCACCGCTGGTCCTGACAGTTATTCTGGCTTCCTTCAGAGATTAGCTGGTGCTATCTCATCTCAAACCCACATTGCATTTTTCTTTCTTAATTTTTTCTTTTGGGGAAGTAGTCGTTTTGAGAGTTACATACAATGAAGCCATTGCAAGTGTTTGGAAAATTTGAATAGGAGACTGTATTCTGTGTTCACACTAGGGCAAATTCATCAGGATGCACTTTGGTGCCAGAGGCATGCTGTCATCTGTGGACATTGATATCTGTAAGTAGTCATTGCACTAACTGATTACTTTTTTTCTTTTCTTTTCCTCCCTCCCTCCCCCCTTCCTTCCTCCCTCCCTCCCTCCTTCCTCCCTCCCTCCCTCTTTCCTCCCTCCCTCCTTCCTCCCTCCCTCCTTCCTCCCTCCCTCCCTCCCTCCCTCCTCCCTCCCTCCCTCCCTCCTTCCT
>CAUYOR010111086.1:0-17961 GCA_963573925.1 Callimico goeldii | reverse complement strand
CGGTGGCTCACGCCTGTAATCCCAGAACTTTGAGAGGCCCAGGCGGGTGGATCACGAGGTCAAGAGATGGAGACCATCCTGGTCAACATGGTGAAACCCTGTCTCTACTAAAAATACAAAAAATTAGCTGGACATGGTGGTGCGTGCCTGTAATCCCAGCTGCTCAGGAGGCTGGGGCAGGAGAACTGCCTGAACCCAGGAGGCGGAGGTTGCAGTGAGCCGAGATC
The DNA here is from genome assembly GCA_963573925.1 of Callimico goeldii. Lineage (NCBI taxonomy): Eukaryota > Metazoa > Chordata > Mammalia > Primates > Cebidae > Callimico > Callimico goeldii. The sequence goes on along the minus strand of CAUYOR010111086.1, from coordinate 17,734 downwards.
GCGCCATTGCACTCCAGCCTGGGTAACAACAGCGAAACTCCGTCTCAAAAAAAAAAAAAAAGAAAGAAAAGAAAGCTGTTGTCATAATCCAGCTAAGAATGACTAAGGGAACTAAAGTACTGATAGTGGAAATTAAAGAAACGTCCAGCTGTTAGAAAGGCTGCCTCTATTGTAAGGAGAAAAAAAAAGTCAATTATTACTATCTGAAAAACACTGTACTTTTTGCAAATTATTGCTGTATTCTGGTTTATAAGCCCAACAATTATTTAGATGTTTAAACAAGAAAAGGTTTTCTCATCAAACACAGACTTTCTTAGCAAATAAGATCAAATGAATTTCCTATGGCCACACATCACACATCATACTTGGTGTTGGAACTAAGATTAGAAACTCAAGCTGGTCTGGATCCCAAGTCCATGTGCTTTCCATACCCAAGTTCCACTGTTCTGCCTTCTGGAAAGGCAAGTGCTAGAGTCTTTTGCTTTGCTGGGAAAGGTGTAACAAGAGCCTAAATTTCGTGGAGGAGTGTGATGAAAGAAAAAGCCCTACAAATAAACAAGGATTACATCATCCAGCTCCTCCTATGCCATGTAATGGAGCTTGGGCCCTGTGGGCAGTGGGGAATGCTGAAAAATTTGAAGAATTTGAGAAACATGACCATGAACGTGAAATAGAATGGAGGCAAGGAGACAGGTTAGGAGCTGTTGCAAAGATTCAGGCAAGAAAAAGTGGTGGCTTCAATCAAGGCATGGCAGCAGGGAGGAAAGTGTGCATATTGAAATGGAAAGAGATTGGCAATGTATTCTTAATGGGTAAAATCAGGCTTTTAAACTATATGAATTCCACTTTGTTTAGAAGATAAATAAGATAAACGGCGTGTCTATTTTTCATAGGTCTCTGTCATAGATCTCTCTCTCTCTCTCTCTCTCTCTCTCTCTCTCTCTCTCCTCTCTCTCTCTCTCTCTTCCTCCTCTTCTTTCTCCCTCCTGCTCCTCTCTCTCTCTCTCTCTCTCTCTCTCTCTCTCTCTCTCTCTCTCTCTCTGTCTCATCTTAATATCTTAAGAGGTAGTCCTATAGTGAGAGGGTGGCTGACTGGCATATTTTTTCTACTCTTTTTTTATTATAGCTAATATACTTTAAGTAATTACTGTGTCAGAAATTGTGCTAAAAGCGTTATGGTCATTGGCTTATTTAATCCTCATAATAGTTTTATAAGATAGGTATTAATGTAATTATTGCTATTATTATTACCATTATTATCCCCATCTTAATGTGAAATTGAGGTTCATGGAAAATAAACAAACTGCCTAGAGCATAGTTGCTTGTTGAATAGAAGAATAGAGATCACAGGTGTTTTAGTGACAGGATGATGATACCAGCTAAGACTGCATGCCCCCATGGACTAATCTTAACCACTATGTTACAATTTATCAATCATCTATTAGTTCCTTTATTCAAGATGAAATAAATATATTTTATCTGTAAATTAATTGATGTAAGCTATAAAATATTCTTTACAAATTATATCATATAGCTCTTACTTGTATGGAATATGGCCATTTTGTCTCTTTTAGGTATCTTTTTTATTTTTTTAAAATATATATTTTATTGCATTTTAGGTTTTGGAGTACATGTGAAGAACATGCAAAATTCTTGCATAGGTACATACATGGCAATGGTTTTCTGCCTTCCTCCCCATCACCTATATCTGGCATTTCTCCCCATGTTATCCCTCCCCAAATTCCCACCCGCTGCTGTCCCTCCGCTAGTTTCCCCCCACAGACCCCAGTGTGTGATGCTCCCCTCCCTGTGTCCATGTGTTCTCATTGTTCAACACCCGCCTATGAGTGAGAATATGCAGTGTTTGATTTTCTGTTCTTGTGTCAGTTTGCTGAGAATGATGGTTTCCAGGTTCATTCATGTCCCCACAAAGGACATGAACTCATCGCTTTTTATGGCTGCATAGTATTTCATGGTGTATATGTGCCACATTTTCCCTGTCCAGTCTATCGTTGATGGTCATTTGGGTTGTTTCCAAGTCTTTGCTATTGTAAACAGTGCTACAATGAACATTCGTGTGCATGTGTCCCTATAATAGAATGATTTATAATCCTTTGGATATATACCCAGTAATGGGTTTGCTGGGTGAAATGGTATTTCTATTTCTAGGTCCTTGAGGAATTGCCACACTTCCTTCCACAATGGTTGAACTAATTTACACTCCCACCAGCAGTGTAAAAGTGTTCCTATTTCTCCACATCCTCCCCAGCATCTGTTGTCTCCAGATTTTTTAATGATCGCCATTCTAACTGGCATGAGATGGTATCTCAGTGTAGTTTGATTTGCATTTCTCTAGTGACCAGTGATGATGAGCATTTTTTCCTATGTTTGTTGGCCTCATATATGTCTTCTTTTGTAAAGTGTCTGTTAATATCCTTTGCCTACTTTTAAATGGGCTACTTTGTTTTTCTCTTGTAAATCTGTTTTAGTTCTTTGTAGATTCTGGATATTAGCCCTTTGTCAGATGGGTAGATGGCAAAAATTTTTTCCCATATTGTTGGTTGCCGATTCACTGTAAAGATTGTTTCTTTTGCTGTGCAGAAGCTCTGGAGTTTAATGAGGTCTCATTTGTCTATTTTGACTTTTGTTGCCAATGCTTTTGGTGTTTTAGTCATAAAGTACTTGCCTATGCCTAAGTCCTGAATGGTGTTGCTTAGGTTTTCTTCTAGGGTTTTTATGGTGTTAGGTCTTATGTTTAAGTCTTTAATCCATGTGGAGTTAATTTTAGTGTAAGGTGTCAGGAAGGGGTCCAGTTTCTGCTTTATGCACATGGCTAAGCCAGTTTTTCCAACACCATTTATTAAACAGGGAATCCTTTCCCCATTGCTTATTTTTGTCAGGTTTGTCAAAAATCAAATGGTTGTAGATGTGTGGCATTGTCTCTGAGGTCTCTGTTCTGCTCCATTGCTCTATATCTGTGTTTTGGTACCAGTACCATGCTGTTTTGATCGCTGTGCCTTGTAGTATGGTTTGAAGTCAGGTAGTGTGATGCCTCCAGCTTTGTTGTTTTTGCTTAGATTAAGTATCTTACTATAAAGAAATGCATGCATATAGTAAACATTTGGTTTAAATAGTAAAATAATGCAAAAACAAGTCTCCTGAAAATTCCATACCCCAGAGAACACTTCTGTGAACTCCTTTTTAAAATATCATTGTTTCTTTATCCTCTAAATGCAATAGCTAATACTTCAAGAACAATGTTAAATAATAGCCTACACGATACTTTCTTCACATTGTTCTTGACTTTAATAAAAATGCTTCTACTGTCTCAAAATTAGCAACTTTTTGTTTTACATAGGGTTAAAGAAGTTATATTCCATTCTTTTATTAAGCATATAAAAATTAAATTAGGTAGATTTATCATTGATTTGTTTGACTATGTATTGAGATAACCACATGCTGAATTTTTTTTCCTTTGGTTTGTTAAGATATTGAGCAGTATTAATGTAATGGTTAATCTTGAATAGTTCTTTCCTTCCTAGAAAAAAGAAATCCACTGGATTATAATGTGTTAACCTTCTTATTCATATGAAGTCTATTTTCTAAGACTTTAGAGTTTTACAACAATATCCAGTGATGTGATATATTGTATTTTTCTATTTCGTTCCAGTTATCTGGTTTTAGTATCAATATTGTCATTTTCTAGTCACATACAGCACCCTTAGCACATACAAACATGCATATACTTTTTAGAAAATTAGATAGTTAAGGAATTTTTTTTTTCCAGAGCTACAACCTTTAACTATGGTCACTCTATTTATTAATTCTACTCTTTCTGTTTTCAAAATAATTAATTTTGGTTTTTACTCATTAACGCCCACCTTTTGTCTTCCATATGTTTACTTTGATTTTCATTTTCTAAATTTTGTAGATGAATGAGTAACTGATTTTCATGCTTTTTTATATGCAAATGCTTTTATAGCTATGGATTCTCTAAGCATAATTATAACTATTACATATAGCCTCATCTATGGTATTTTTGTTTTTGTTATTTTCTAGATATTCAGTAATTTTAGTTTTAATTTTCTTTTTGTTCTAAGAATCATTTTGAGTGCAGGATAAATGGAGCTTCTGATCTTGTCTTCACAATCCCATTTTGATTTTATTGTGAGCAGAAATATAATTATGCAATTTCTTTTTTTTTAACTTTGAAGTTTTAGAGTTTGAAGTAAATCAACACAAGATTGGGATATGTAAATGCTTCATGGGCATTTGTAAAGAATATGCTGTTCTCTGGTATAAAATTAATAATATGCCTTATTTGTTACATTATTTATGCATTATCTTCGCATCTAATTTTTTTCTTCTACTTGATTTTTCTTCAGCTGAGAGTTTTATTGGACAGCCTCACGAATGTTGTTTGTATGTGCAAATTTTGACAATTTTTATTTTTTCTTTTTGAGACAGTCTCACTCTGTCACCCAGATTGGAGTGCAGTGGTGTGATCTTGCTCACTGCAACCTCTGCCTCCTGGGTTCAAGTGATACTCCTTCCTCAGACTCCCCAGAAACTGGGATTACAGGCACCCACCACCATGCCCAGCTAATTTTTCTTTTTCTGTATTTTTAATAGAAATGGGATTTCACCATGTTGGCCAAGCTAGTCAGGAACTCCTGGCCTCAAGTGATCCGCCCACCTCAGCCTCCCAAATTTCTAAGATTACAGGCATGAGCCACCACACCCAGCTGTGATATTAGAAATGTAAAAATTCATGACGATGAGACCTCCATTGTTTTATCACTAGAAAATACTCTTCCTTCTTTTAATTATTATAACTCTGATTTAAATTTTATCTTATGTTTGTTAATTTCTGTTTTATTTTTGTTTAAATATGTCTGTCTTTAGTATTTTATAATTGTTTGGAGACACTTGTTTTAACATCTTCTGACTCCATATTTTTTTCTGAATCAATATGAAGTGTTTTAAAAAATAATATATGAGTTCATCTCATTATAATTGAACATGTCTGATTTTGCTTTCATTCCATTATTTTATTTTATGTTTATTTCTGATTTCTGTGCCATTATATTTTCTGTGTTTTGCTGTTAGGCATGTGTTTTGTTGTTTTCTTTTATATTTCTGATTTCCTTCCAATAAGTTAGAAGTTTCTTTAATAATAAAAGTAAAACCCTATTTGCTCCATTCATTGTTATTAACTATACCTATAAGTTTTTGCTTTCTCACATATAAGTAATATTCATAAAATTCTCCAACCACAATGAAAGCTTTTAAAAATTAGCACATGTGCACACACAAATAAACACACTTCCATCCACCTCCCCGTTTCTCACTTCTAATTTGTATTAGTTTCCTTTTCATATGTATTTTCATGGTTTATAATACTCAACACTTTGCATATTAACCAAAATTCCAACCATTCTTTTAAATTAGTTCTAAATTAAAATAAATTCAGTACATAGAACTTTGTTACCATAGTTCCTCCATTTCTATGCATTTTATTTTGCTTCATTTCTTGGTTGACTCAACTTTATGACCACATCTTTTTACAAGAAAAGCTCATGGGTGACGTTTACTCTGAGTTCTACCCTGTATAAGAATGAGTTTCGATTGCCTTTATTCTTGAACACCAATTTGGCATGGCATGAAGTCCTTGGGTCACACTTCCTTTCCCCTAAGGCAGGATACACCTTGCCTGTCTACATTGCTTTGCTGACTAGTAGCATTGAATATTGCCTAGAAATAAACTGCAGAAGTTAGTCTATTCCTCTCTGTAGGGGAGTGTGTGTGTTTGAATGCCTTTAGGAGTCATTTTTTATCTTTGAAACTTAATAACTTATACAGCTATGTCTCACATTTGATATGTTTTTGTTTAGATGTTTTTCTGTTAAATCACATTTTTGAAGATTTTGTACACACTTTCTTCACTTTGCATATGTATTTCTTTAATTCAGTGTTTTTCCGTTACATTATAAATATTGTTTTCTACCCAGTTTGTTCTCTTTTTCAGAAGCATTAATCATTTATATGTTTGTTTTCTTCTACAATCCTAGCTATATTTTTTGGATCACTTTTACTGTTTTCCTATTTCACGTTATTTTATCTTATTTTTCTAAACTTGTCCTTCACAAGTTTTGATGTTTGGTAAAGTTTTAACTGTACATTTTTTTCTTCTAATGATGACTTAATTTATTTAATGGCTTTATTATTATTCTCCTCTAAATTTTTTTTTTTTTTTTTTTTTTTTTTTTTTTTGAGATGGAGTTTTGCTCTTGTTACCCAGGCTGGAGTGCAATGGTGCCATCTCGGCTCACCGCAACCTCTGCCTCCAGGGTTCAGGCAATTCTCCTGCCTCAGCCTCCCGCGTAGCTGGGATTACAGGCACGCGCCACCATGCCCAGCTAATTTTTTGTATTTTTAGTAGAGAAGGGGTTTCACCATGTTGACCAAGTTGGTCTCGATCTCTCGACCTTGTGATCCACCCGCCTCGGCCTCCCAAAGTGCTGGGATTACAGGCTTGAGCCACCGCGCCCGGCCTAAACTTTTGAAAAATTAACTCAACTCACTTTTGATGTCTATATCCTGTTACTTTGTTTTCTTCTTTTATAATACTTTAGGGATTTCTTTCTTCACTGAAGTTAACTTTTTTCTTTCCAGACAATGAGATTTTTTTTCTAAATACTTTTAAATATTTATGGTTTCATTTATTGTTCTGATTGTACATTTTATATTCTTTTTTTTTTTTTTTTTTTTTGCCTGCTTTCAGCAATGTATTTCCCTCAGAGTATGGGGTGAAGGTTTGCTCATATAGGTACTCCCACATGTTTTTGGACTTATATGTCATACATAGGTAAAATACTGAATCTTATGATATTATCAATTATCTTTGAATGGAGACTATTCTTTCACACTAGCTATTTGCTTTGTGTAAAGAGAAGAGAAAATTGAATAACTAGAAGCTTAGTTTCTGAGGTAAGAAAGAAACTCAAGATTCTTTCTTACCATATCTGTTATGTCCTCTTCCCTGGGGGCTTTCTCCTTAGAAATCACTTTCTTGGTTTCTATAATAACGAGTCTCTCTGTTTCCCTTAAACCTTAGAGTCAGGATTTTCTACATAATTTAAGCAATAATTTAAATTTGTTTACCTCTCAGCTAATTCTGCCATGTAAAATAGATTACAGAGATTATCTAGCAGCAAATCTGTGTTCTAAGGTGTGAAGCAGATGGATTTAGAGAATACCACTGGGGTCTGTTGGAGGTTGGGGGTGTCTAGGGGAGGGATGGCAGGGGGTGGGGGAATTAGGGAGGAATAGCATTCGGAGAAATACCTAATGTAGATGATGGGGGGATGGATGCAGCGAACTACCATGGCATGTGTATACCTGTGTAACAATCCTGCACGATCTGCACATATACCCCAGAACTTAAAATATATATATATTTTTAAAAAGATAGAGAACATCACTGGAAAGGGCACTGTCACAGTGCCCAAGAGACAGGTTAAATCGGAGTTGTTTACCAGTTGACCATTCAGCCCTCCAATGAATGAGTATTTTATACAGCTTAGCCCTGTGCAATTGCTTATCCAATCTATACGGGGAAAATTATATCTTCCCTTACATCACCACCTATCCAGTCAACCACTCAGAGTGAACAATGTCAATGTCAAGAGGTTTTACTAGGCCACTGTCTGGCTGTGTTTATAGTGGTCCAGAATATTTGAAGCTTTAAAAGGATGTCTAAAACTACAACTCTACTAGAATGACAATTTTTTTAAAGTTGACAATACCAATTGCTGGCAAACATGGAACAACAGGAACTCTCATTCATTGTTGCTGGTAATACAAAATGGTACCTTTTGCACATTTTGGCACTCTCCTACAAAATCAAATATTGTCTTGCCATGCAATCCAACACTTGTGCTCCTAGGTATCTACCCAAGTGATATGAAACTTTCTATCTACATTAAAAATCTGCATATAAATATGTATAGCAGCTGTATTATAAATGCCAAGAACTGGAAGCAACCAAGTCCTTCAGTACGTGAATGGATAAACAAACTGTGGTACACCAATTCAACAAAGTGATTTAAAAAAATAAGTTATCAAGCTATCAAAACCATGGATGAACCTTAAATGCATGCTGCTAAGTGAAAACCTCAATCTGAAAGGCTACAGATTGTATGACTCCAATTACAAGACATATGGGATGGTAATTTGTGGCAATAAAATTACACTCTCTTCATAAAATAAAGTAAAATGGAAGAGAATGGAATAAAATGAAATGAAACAAAACATAAACCTATTTCAACACTGCCCTTAATCACTATAACAAGCAATTTCAGTTAGCATAATACTGAACTGGAACAGCAAAGACACCAGCCAGTAAGAACAGACTCTAAGCATACTGATACACAGTAGCTGCGTTTCAGCGCTGTGTTCAGAAAAGAAACCACCAGATTCACAGATTCCATCTCTGCTTCCTGGACACATGGTAAGACTTGCAGTAGGCTGAAAGCATATGACTTATTTTGGACAGTATAATGTGGTTTAAAAGAATACACAACATTTTCAGGTCTGATTTCTAAAATTTTCAGTAAGACCCTCCCTCTCTTCTGCAATAATCCCTGGAACCTACATAGTAAACATGTAAATATTGCAAGAAAAAGGCATCTGGATCTTCAAGTTCCTACTTATAGAGGAGACACCAAGATGAGCCACCCAATTGACACTGCACTATGATATAGAGAGACAGAATTGTATAATGTTATGACACTGAGATTTTGGGATTATTACAGTAAGAACAACCTTCTTAACTGGTTATCTATCAAGACATTTGACATCTATTCTATCAATAATAAAATATCTGAGTTCAGAATTTGGGCTTTAGAATGTTAGGGCAGGCAAGAAAAAGAGAAATTACTCAACACCTGCCTGATTTCAGACTGGACTCCCGTCGGGTTGCATCTTGTTTAAAATGGCACTCTTTACTTCCAGAGAGACCAAATGAGGTCGGTATTAAACAAAGGCTGATGTGCACTGTCCACTTCAGAGAATTCTGAATTGCAAGCTTAGATCATTAAGGACAGTAGGTTGTGAAGAAGATGTCATTAATAACATTATATTAATAAAAAAGTTTAAGTCATTATAAAATAGTTTATCTCATTTTTTTCTCCTCATTGGCATATATGCTGATCATTTTTAAAATGCTGAGGTTTAGAGAGGTGAAACACAAAGCTAAGATCATATATTTATTAGAAGAAGAAGCAGAGGTTAAAACTCAAAATGTCTGACCCCAATACAGTGCTCCTTCTCTACAATGTGCTTTCTCTGAGCCTATGAATGTGTTCCAGTTTCAAGGGGAGTTATCTGGTCAATCCAACCTCATGTTTATCTCAAGAATCAAACATAGAAAATCAAAAATGACCAACCAAAACTAAGGCCCTTTAAAGTTCCCAGTGCACTCCCTGGATGCATATTTGCAACAGCCGGAATGCAGTCTGGCTATTAGGATGCAGCACACAGTGCTGTGTGGTGTTGAGGGTAGGGGCTTTCTTTTGGCTGACTGTAGCTTTGGATATCACTTCTGTAGTGCACCAGCTGTGGAAACCTGGGCAATTCCTTTCCTATCCCCGAACATCATCAGTCTGTGATTGTTTGTGGTGAAAAAGTAAACTCTATCTTTAAAGTGCTTGGAAAATTACATGAAACAAATAAGATATTCAATTCACCTGCAATCATTGTAATGTAATCATTGTAAGGTAACCAGTAGCAGTTGGAGAAGTTTTATGGGAGGTGTTTAGCATTCCTAATGGCTTATAAGGCATTCAGTAACCACATAGGCTACTGTACTGGGTGTGAACTGCCTCAGTTTGACCAAGACTGAGAAGTTCTGAAGTTCTGCAGAACACATACAAAGGCAGAATCAACGTCCTTTTTGACTTCTCCCACAATCCTGCCATAAGTGGATCATAAGAGGTGGTTGCTGATGCAAAGTAAGAGGTAGTCGTGGCTCCCTTCATATTCTAAACTGAATGGATTGCCTGATTGACTGCTTCCAACAAGGGTGGCCTGATGACAAATTTTAGAATTGTGGTACGACAGCTTCTCACACAGCTTACCAAGTCTTTTCATTCATAAATGCTGAATATGATTCAGCTTTACTTAACATATACTATTTGCTAAAAAGAAAGACCTGTCAGATATTCAAAGATGTTAGTGATTTTTTACATGCTTATGTTGATGATAAAAATAAGAGTTCTTTACAGAGAATACTTACAAAAGTAAAGCAGAAAATAAAAATCACCTTTTCTCCTACCCACCATAAATATGCCACTTCATTTTAAGAGGTTTCCATTGTATTTTTAATGCATATACACATGTATTTATGTGTAGATGCAATATGTCTGTAATATATTTAACATTATGGACAGTGTTAGGTTTGGTGACTATTTTAAAAGATGTGTAGCTTTATTTTTTTCCAACTCTACAAAGTAACAAAATAAAGGAAAGGTTTGCCAAACAGGAATTATTACTTGATAAATAAGTCTTTATCCTTAATAAACAAGCACAAAGGAAACTGTTTATATGTTGGTGGCCCTTGTGAAATCCCTAAAGTATCTGGAAGCACTGCCTTTTAAACAGGTGAAACCTTCTCTTCCCCTGGAGGTCATATTTCCATCATTAATTTATTCAAAAAATATTTTTTACTTCTGGATAACACAAAGTTGTGTTTCAGTAGAGCCTGAATTAATGGAGCCTGAATTAATGAGATTTATCTGTATTTAATTCAACTTCTTCAAGCATGTGTTCTTCCAATAAAATCACCTCAGGATGCAAGAATAAAACAGTAACAATTAAAATATGCAACAGCAGAGTGCTAGTTCTGAGCATACCTTAAGAAATCGATGAGACACAATTAAGGCTTTAAATCGTGCTTCCAAACCAGGAGGTGAGTGGATTGTGTTTCAGCTTGGATAAGCAATTCCAGGGTATGGGTTTGCCATAGAAAGTACAACACAACCTCTAGGTCTCTGGAGGTGCAATTTGAGTTCTGCCAGCAAAAGCCTTGCAGAAGAAGTTGCCAAGGCAGGCTGCAAGGCCCCAATCTGAATGGCAATTGAATTGATACAGATTGAGCACCAGGCTCAATAGAGCATCTGGTCCAAACCATCATGGTTGGTGAGGGATCTAGGTATTGAGGGTGCTAGTCAAATTGTAAGTGGGTATTGGGAATAACTGAAGCCTTCAAAAATGGTAATTGAAGGCTGGGGAGAAAATGAGGAGCTGATGTGAATGGCAGAGCAAAAGTAGGTGTTTTCAGAGTACAAATAAGAGATGTACCACTCTCTCATCTATGTCTTGACTGTATCCTGCAAATGTGTCTGTCTTTGTTTTGGGGATGCATGTTTCTGTGTTTCATCAGCATGTTCTATTTCCTAAAACTGAGAATAAACCCTTAGAGACAAGGACTTAATTGTTCTTGTAGCCCCAAAATATAGGGCAATATTTAATACATAGCTAATACTTAATGAGTGTTCAATAAATGAACAAATGAATGAAGCTGAGACACAGAACTCTAATGTTTCACAACAGCTTTTTTTTTTCAGTCAACAAAAGGGGAGAGAGTTGAGACAGGACTAAGAAGTGGCTGATGGGGCTGGGTTTGAATATCTGGCCACATTCTGATAGATGCAAAATAGCTTGAGAAGAACTAAAGATTTATGCTTATCTTATATTTGGGATGGTCTTTGAGAAAGTCCTGAGTCTGTGGGCGGAGGGGGGGGGTCCTTACATATTTGGTGTTAATTGAGTTCAGTGGAGGTTATTTATAGCATTTTTGCATTTTACACACTGAAGTATCTTATGTCATGGAGACCCTGAGAGTTGGGAGTCAACAATAAAAAGCACAGTGTTTGCCATGAGGTCAGTGTAGAATGTTGTTGGTGGATATGTCTTGGCCTCCAGAAACACTGGGAGTTCTAGTCCCAGCAGCACCACTGATTCCCTGTAATATCAGTGAGGATATAGGAAAGCCATTTCCTTTCCTATCTATCACTGAGTCTGCCTAGAATGGCATCTATTGATCAGAAGCATGTTCCATGCATCTCTCTACTTCCTATGAGAATGCAATGAGTGTTCTGACAGTTGTGTTTGAAAGATAAGTGACTTTTTAGTCTGTCTCCTTGCACAGTGGTGCATCAGTCTTCTCCCTGACATACCATTAGCTTGGGATGGAAACTCATTCCTCACAGAGGCCTGTGGTCATCCAGGGCCATTTGTGACTGGGCGGGTATACCTATAATTCTGGGGTGTAGTCGCGGAGAGCCTTTTATGATATGCACCTAAACCACATCCACAGTCCTCTCCTTTGTCGGTGTGAAAGGCAAAACACAATCTCCAACTGCTTAACCATTCTCAAGGTCAGCTGGGTTAAACTGCAGCTGTCTTTGGAACCCCTAAAACACCATCGAAGAAGGCACTTTACCTCAGTGAGCCTAGGAGTCCTTATTCATAGAATGGATATGCCAGCTCAGGTGCTCTCTGGAGTGTGAAGAGGAATAGAGGACATGAGTGGGAAAGTAGATAGTCATATGGGGGTGCCCATGACTACCCTGAGATTTGACGATTCACTGGAAGAACTCACAGAAGTTGTTATATTAACTGTTAAAGAGTATTACTGCAAAAAGATACAAACTAAAAATCAGCAAACAGAAAAGTTGTATAGGGAGAAGTCCAAGCAAAACTGCCCATGCAAACTTCTGGATGTCCACTGCTTGTGGAGTTGCATGGATACCTTAATTCTCCCACAGCAATGTGTGACACACATGTGAAATGTTGCCTCCCAGGGAAGCTCACCCGAGTCTTGATGTCCAGGATTTTTACCAGGGGCTGGTGACATAGATGTGTAACATCTGTGTAACTGACTTCAACTATTTTGATTTCAGGTCTCCAGAGCAAAAACAGGGATTTACCATAAACAACACTTATTAGCAGAAGCTATCTGGTCAAACTGGTACAGCATGACCCAAGGCGCTAAGCATACAAAAATACTCTTGTCAAGCAGAATAAACCAAGGCTCAGAATTCATCTCCTAGGAGTTGGCCAAAGACCAACCCTGAAGGCAAGTCTGGCTCGGGAATGAGCATGGTTTGCTAAATTAACTTCTGTTGTCTGCACAATGTTTAATTATAAAATACTCATCTATGAGATGAGGTTTCTTAATATAATATAAAAGTGCTGATAATAATGAGGTCTGTATTTCAACCAGAAATGTGCTACAGTCAAGCACACTGTATACACTTTCTGATTTGAGGAGGATTTCTAGTATATTTTCCTTTGCTTTGAGGTAGCAGGACATCTAACTGCAGTACCAAGCAAATAGTAGGTGCTCATATATGCTTCATTTGAAAGATGGAAAGAATGGCTTAATAATATGGGCATGGGTGTCAAACAAAACCCTGCTACTCCAAAGTTTCAAGATCAAAGACACTTGCTGAGAATCGGTTGCCTATTCAGTAAAATGAGGGTGTCCATGTCCATCTTGCCTTCAGAGTCTTTTAGAGAATTAGAGATATAGATGTACACCTCAGCATCAGGCACCTATGTGATAAAATACTCCTGTTTCATAGGCATAGTCAGAGGTGAATTCATCCTAAGAAGGCCCCCTGCTTACCTATGACTTTATCCCTCATGTACTGAACTGGTAAGAAAACTAAACACCAAGGAAGGTTTAAACAAGGGTATGGTCATGCCAGACCTTTACTCTCATGACTGTGAGAAATGTGCCCCAACCCAAGGATGTACATCTTCTCAGACAACATGATCCCTGCTTTTTTTACACTCAGCATGAGGTTTCCATTCACTTTCCTTCCTATCAGATGTCTGAAAAGTACATACTAAGGCATCAAAAATTTTATTTTTTAATCAGCTTATTAGAGAGTTCCACATAGCATAAAACTGTTATATGGCAGCAAATCCCAGCTGCTGCGAAGAGTTTCTTGCAACATGACAGATTTAGGTCAGTGTCATTAACAAACTTCCAGATTGATGTTGCCAGCTTGATGATCACAGAAGATGGCAATTCCCTTTGCACAGGGACAGAGGAAAAGAGGATTTGTCACAGTAGATCATTCTGCACATTCTGGCCCAGGCAGAAAAGATGTTAAATATCTACATGAGCTTTCAGCAGAGCATTGGAATTGGAGTCAAATGTTTTCAGTCTTGCCTTGTCTCTGCAATTGACTCACTGCATGACCTTGGTAATGTCTTTTTACTGCTTGGGCATCTCTGAAATAAAGGAAATAACATATGAATGCTTCACTTATTTTTTTCATTCAACAAATACTTACTGAGCACATACCTGGTACCAGACACTGTGCTTGTAGTAGGAATGCAACAGAGATCAAAAGAAGTATTCCTCTTACCTTAATATACAATGTGGCTGAACAGTCGCTCTATTTATATATGATGGATATTGGTTTATTCCAAACATACAGATGCTAGAAATGTTACATGTCTTTCTTTTTAAGATATATTATTTCTTGTTCTGAATTGCTACCCACTTGATTAGCAGGATGACCATTGCACTCTTTAATGAAGCTCCCTAGAACCTCCTTTTGGAAATTGCACCAATTCTGTACACATGGTCCCAAGAAAATGGGGCAGAGGTCTGATTAATGGTCAAACCATTGCTTTGCAACTACTCTGTGGAAATTCTGTGAAGGCATCCTCTGAGGGTGCTGCTTCCATGGAAAGTCACACTGAGGCCACTTGTAGTGTCCTCTTCATGGTCTTACAGTCTTCACAAGAGGACCTAGATACTGGTCTCAGGGCACACACAAGGCACCCACTTTCCAAGGCAACTAGGGTGGCAGGTGCATTGATCCAGTTCTTTGTAGGAAAGCAAAGTACAGGTCTCTATCCACCATTCTCAGGAAATCTAAGCCAGGATTGTCCAAACAACCATTCTCTCTTGATTCAAGCACTCGCCTCTCTTCACCTGACTGCTACCTATTTCCACAGTGACTGCCTAATTTTTAATGGGCCACTGTATTCATTTGCTGGGGTTTTCATAACAAAATACTACTGGTTTTCTTAAACAACATATATGTATTTTCTCAATGTTGGGGAGGCCAGCAGTTCTAAATCAAAATGCCAGCAGTTTCGGCATCTTCTGTGGCCAATTTCCTTGTCCTGTTAATGACTGTCATCTTCCTATGCACTCACACAGTCTTTCCTCTGTGGACTCACAACCCTGGTGTTTCTTTGTGAATTCAAATTGCCTTTTTCTGTAAGGACACTAGTCAGATTAGATGAGAGCTCACCCGAAAGCCTGATTTTACCATAATCATCTCTTTAAAGGCCCTATCTCCAAATATAGTCTTATTTAGATGTTCTAAGCATTCAGACTTTAAACACATGAATTATAGGGGCATACAATTCAGCCCATAATAGTAATCATCACTATCTGCTGCTGCATGGGATGCCATTTTTCTAAACTAGGATAAGAATGCAGCCATGAAGATTTGCAATTCAGCCACTCTGTTAATCTCCCATAGGGAGGTCTTTTGTTTTGTTTTGTTTTTGTTTTTTCAGAACAGCCTCTGAAACTAAGTGGAAAGTTTTAGAGGCTGCTGGGCCTTCCCAAAGATGGGTAAGAGAACTTAGAAGACAAATACTGCAGTATGTGCCCGGTATATGTGAATACACAGAAAGGAATTCTCATGATGGATGGTTACTTCCTGATCATTAATTATGAGCCTATATTCAAGAAAATAAGACACAGTTAATCTCTCAATTAGGGTATGCTGCTTCATTAATAATAATGAATCACATTAGCCATATTTACTTTGTTTTTACTATATGTCTGTGCTTTATGTGCGGAATCTCCTTTGATCCTCCAATTTTAGAAAGGCATTGTAAGGATCAAAACCAGAAATGTGTGCAGATAATGTGCTTTCAGAGGAAGGGTGAAGAGGAACCAGTATTTATTTTGTTTCTACTGTGTGAAAGGTACTATTCTAGATATTTTCCCATCATAGTCTCTTTTAATCTTCACAACAACCCCATAAGGTGGGCAACAATATCTTCATGTAAGAATAATAAAATCAGCCTCACTGAGATGAACTAACTTGCCAAAGTTCACCTGACTAAGTCGTGGTGCAAGCCAAGATTCACCCGCAAGGGAAATTGACTCCAGAGGCAGTATGCTTAGCCACTGTTCTAAAGAGATGAATGGCTAATATGAATAGTTTGGGTCATCAGAGGACTGGACAGAGCTCAAAATCAGACAAGCCTTTTGGGGCAGATCAGTTCCCAGACAAGTAGTTGGTTGCTACAGTGTGTGGGAAGATAACTTTTTCAGTGGGTGTTATCTGGTATAGGGAGGATGAAGATAATAGTGAGTAATAGGTAGTCCAATCAAACAACATCAGGGACAGCCAGAATAGTACATGGAAATGGGTGACAGGGATAAGCCCTATGACTGACAGTCTTGTAACAGGGAAAGTCAGAAGAAGTGGCAGGTTGATACAAGCTCATGTGCAAGAGCAGGACTTTATATATCAAAGAAAGAGTTAAGATCTTAGCAAAAAACTGGCAAGGTTCCCTTACTTCAGGGACAGGGACATTAAGAAGGAAATGAAGGAATTCAAGAGATTGGAGCAGGGATCCAAATACTGTGATACAAGAATAGAGTAGGATGGGATAGCAGAAAGGCTCACTGGATGCTAGGTACATTTGATTATATTTCATCATGCTGGAAGTTTTGCAATGGCTGACAGTAGCTCTTAGGATAAAGTCCAGGATCCTCATATGACTTGTAAGACTTCATCATATGACTGCATAATACTCTTATCTTCTGCTACTACTACTCTGCATCTCCATCCCCAGTTCATCCACTTCTCTCATTTCCAGGTGAACTGGACCATTGCCTAAGCGGTGTACTCCCCATGGAGAATATGGTCCCTTTGCTCTCTTCATTCAATTTGACTTATCATTCAAGACTGCTATTTTTTTAGAAAGAAAGAGAAAGAAAAAGAGGGAGAGAGAACAGGAGTCTTGTTCTATTGCCCAGGCTGGAATGCTATCTAAAAATAGGTATTAAAAACCTATTTTATGCCGATAATTGTACTTAACAGCAGAGACAGGAAGGAATAAGGGAAGAAAATAACAAACAAACAGCCAACCAATATTTCATTTAAGTCTGTGAAATGCTATGCAAGTGTGGAAAAGTGATTTACTTCCAATTATGTGGTCACTTTCAAAATAGATGTAATGTGATACTGAGAAAAAAATGTATGTTCTGTAAACCTGGCATGAAGAATTCTATAAATATTCACTGAGTTTACTTGTTCCAGGTCTGAGTTCAAATCATAGATGTTCCTGTTAATTTTCTATCTCATTGATCCATTGAATATTAACAATGTGGTGTCAAAGTCTCCTGCTATTATTGTGCGGGAGTCCAAATCTCTTTATAAGTCATTAAGAAATTGTCTTATGTATCTGGGTATTCCTATATTGGGTGCATATATATTTATGATCATTGACTCCTGTTGTTGTATTGATCCTTTTACCATTATGTAATGTCCTTCTTTGTTTCTTTTAGTCTTTGTTACTGTTAAAGTCTATTTTGTCAGAGACAAAAGTTACAATTCCACTTTTTTCTGATTTTTTTTTTTTTTTGCTCTCCATTTGATTGATAAGTCTTCCACCA
>CAUYOR010111085.1:0-19901 GCA_963573925.1 Callimico goeldii | reverse complement strand
TCCTGCCTCAGCCTCCTGAGTAGCTGGGATTACAGGCACATGCCACCATGCCCAGCTAATTTTTTGTATTTTTAGTAGAGATGGGGTTTCACCATGTTGACCAGGATGGTCTCGATCTCTTGACCTCGTGATCCACCCGCCTCGGCATTGCTGCATTTTGAGGAAGTTTGTCTTTTCCAAAACCTAGCGTTACAGGTTCTACATACAGTCAGTGAGCTTTTCAAGTGTTTGCACAATGGTGGCCACATATTTGGCCCTCAGTAGATCTTTTGTGGCAAGTATTGCAACTTGCTAAGGAAGAACTGTCTGAGTGAGACAAGAAAGCCAAGTCCCTCAGTC
Organism: Callimico goeldii; assembly: GCA_963573925.1. Lineage (NCBI taxonomy): Eukaryota > Metazoa > Chordata > Mammalia > Primates > Cebidae > Callimico > Callimico goeldii. The sequence goes on along the minus strand of CAUYOR010111085.1, from coordinate 19,562 downwards.
ACATTTTGCTTGGTACAACACAAGTGACTCTTTCTAATTTAAATAAAAAATTTAAACTGAAGTCTGTATCTCTGGTATATGTGGCCAGATGGCTCCTCTTTAAAAAGAGTTCTGATACAGAAGATGGCAGACTATTTGAAAGATGAACTATCCTGTATAAGTAATAATCAGTGTCAATTAACTCATTTTTTTCTTTTCTCATTTGTAGTGATTGCCGTTGATATCGATCCTGTTAAGATTGCTCTTGCTCGTAATAATGCAGAAGTTTATGGGATAGCAGATAAGATAGAGTTTATCTGTGGAGATTTCTTGCTGCTGGCTCCTTGTTTAAAGGCTGATGTTGTGTTCCTCAGCCCACCTTGGGGAGGGCCAGACTACGCCACTGCAGAGACCTTTGACATTAGGACGATGATGTCTCCTGATGGATATCCTTTGGAAGTCCTAAGAGTTTACTGAAACAGTGATTTGTGGAGAGAAAGGAGCCTGAGGGTGAGAGAAAGAGGGAATGTAGTCGGGTGGGTGGGGGTGTGCAGGTATGGTGGCTCACATCTGTAATCCCAGCACTTTGGGAGGCTGAGGTAGGTGGATCACCTCAGGAGTTGAGATCAGCCTGGCCAACATGGTGAAACCCCGTCTCTACTAAAAATAGAAAAATTAGCTGGGCATGGTGGCACATGCCTATAATCCAGCTATTCAGGAGGCCGAGGCACAAGAATCGCTTTAACCCAAGAGGCAGAGGTTGCAGTGGGCTAAGATCACGCCACTACACTCCAGCCTGAGCGACAGAGCAGGACTCTGTCTCAAAAAAAAGAGGGAGAAATTAGTGAAGAGAGGCGATATTAGCTAACAGCATTTGATAAATTCTAGTTTATTTTACATAAAAGACAGGTATGTAAAATGGGGTTGATTTCCAAAAGTAATGGGAAATATGAGGTCATATTTCCCTTGCATGCTATTCAATTTTACCATTATAAAACAAGAACTACAACACATATATTGGACTTATTGTCTGCATATTGGGAATTTCCTCAAAAATTATCCCTGGAGTTTGTGGGTAACCATTCTGTAACATTCTTCAATTCACATTGACACTGGCTAATTTGCTATTTATCTTCACTGGCTAATTTGCTGTGTATCTTCAAATTTTTACAGTTACTCTTCCAGGATATCAAAGCAAACCCTTATTTCATAGAGTAATGTTTGTCCCTTTCTCTGCCTGCCACTCCAGAGTAATCATCTGTTTGACTCTTTTTTTTTTTTTTTTTTTTTTTTGGTGTGAGATGGAGTTTCACTCTTGTTACCCAGGCTGGAGTGCAATGGTGCAATCTCGGCTCACCGCAACCTCTGCCTCCTGGGTTCGGGCAATTCTCCTGCCTCAGCCTCCCAAGTAGCTGGGACTACAGGCATGCACCACCATGCCCAGCTAATTTTTGTATTTTCAGTAGAGACGGGGTTTCACCATGTTGACCAGGATGGTCTCGATCTCTTGACCTTGTGATCCACCTGTCGCAGCCTTCCAAGGTGCTGGGATTATAGGTGTGAGCCACCGCGCCTGGCCCATCTGTTTGACACTTAACAGGAAACATGTTTGTAAATTGCTATTAAATTTAGGTAATACTGTGGGGCACTATGGCTCACACCAGTAATCCCAACACTTTGAGAGGCCAAGGCAGGCAAATCACTTGAGGTCAGGAGTTTGAGGCAAGCCTGACCAACATGGTAAAACCAGTCTCGGCTAAAAATGCAAGAATTAGCTGGGTGTGGTAGTGGGCACCTGTAATCCCAGCTGCTCAGGAGGCTAAGGCAGGAGAATCGTTTGAACCCACCACTGCACTCCAGCCTGAGTGACAGAGCAAGACTGTCTCAAAAAAAAAAAAAATTACAGCATAAATTAGCTGGGCATGGTGGCACGCACCTGTAATCCTATAATCCCTGCTACTTGGGAGGCAGAGACACAAGGATCACTTGAACCTGGGAAGAGGTTGCCATGAACTGAGATTGTACTACTGTACTTCAGCCTGGGCAGCAGAGCCAGACCCTGTCTTTAAATAAATAAATAAATAAATAAAAATAAGCAAGCAGGCAGGCAAGCAAGCAGAGCCAGACTCTGTCTGAAAAATAAATAAATAAATAAAATTTAAAAACGTAGTTTAGGGTGTTGACTACAATGTCCAGGGTTACCTTATTCTTTACTGGGAAGAAGTGGTATTGTGCTTTGCTATTTTCTATTCTGTTTTCTCAGTAATTAGGAAATGACAGAGAAAGGGTCTATATTTCTGAGTCTTGCCCAGTACCTACCACCAGGATAATTGAATAAATTGATTTAACTATTAGTCTTTGAACTATTGGGACAATATGTTGTTGAATTACAAAATTTTGTATTTAATTCTGTTAGGTTCCATTAAGTTTTTGCCTTTTAGTTACATTTTGAAATACATTAGAGTTGCAGTGGATTAAACACATCTCTTTCTGATTAGAAATTAGCTGCTATTTTTTGTTATTTTTCCTTAACTGCTGTCCACCTTTGAAATTTTCAGACTTTCCAAGAAGATTACTAATAATATTGTTTATTTTCTTCCAAGAAATGCTGATATTGACCAGGTAAGCCATTACTGAAAAACTTCCATGAGTTTCTGTCTTAACTGTTACAAGGATGGGAAAAGATACAGGACATTTCCTTACCAGAGAAATGTGTTTATGAGAAGTCCCTGACTCGCTGACTTTTCTTAGAAAACTGAAAGTAGCTGGAAGTTAAATACATGTCTGTTACATCCTCTTCATTTCCAGTGCTCCTGGCATACATAGACACAAATAGAGGAGCACTTGAGGCTTTGTGAAGACATACTGAAAAGAAGATTGAAAGTCTTGTGTTTCAAATGCTGCATAAACTAGCCTTCGTTTGTTTGTTTGTTTGTTTGTTTGAGACAAGGTCTGGCTCTATTACCCAGGCTGGAATGCAGTGACAACACCTCAGCTTACTGCAGCCTCCACCTCCCAAGCTCAAGCCATCCTCCCAACTTAGCCTCCCAAGGAACTGGGACTACATGTGCATGCCACCATACCTGGCCAATTTTTGTATTTTTTTGAGGAGACAGGGTTTCTCCATGTTGCCCAGGCTGGTTCTCAAACTCCTGAGTTCAAGGGATCTGCCTGCCTCGGCCTCCCAAAGTGCTGGGATAACAGATGTGAGCCATTGCATCTGGCCAAGATCTGCCTTGATTGAAACCTACCTTGAAAATACATTTTAGCTATTCCTGAAAATGGTATCCTAAACAGAAACAAAGAGACATAAGATCCTAATTTGACCAGGAACAATTTTTAACTGTAGTCTTGACATATGGGACATTTAACTAATATTCAGATATTCTTTTTAATTTATTACCTTAAATATTTAATCGTGTTAGGTTTTTTCCCTAGTAAAACTGGATCTGGTACAATAAACTGCCTCATAAAGATTAGATGATTTTTTTACATCGGTCAGGCATTGTGGCTCACACCTGAAATCCCAGCACTTTGAGAGGCCAAGGTGAGCAGATTACTTGAGGCCAGGAGTTCAAGACCAGCCTGACCAACATAGTGAAACCCCCAACTCTACTAAAAATACAAAAATTAGCCAGGCATAGTGGTGCACACCTGTAATCCCAGCCACGTGGGAGGCTGAGACAGGAGAATCACTTGCTTGCAGGAGGTGGAGGTTGCAGTGAGCCAAGATTACACCACTGCACTCCAGCCTGGGCAACAGAGTGAGACTCTGTCTCAAAAAAAAAAAGAGTGCTCGCTTCGGCAGCACATAACTAAAATTGGAACGATACAGAGAAGATTAGCATGGCCCCTGCGCAAGGATGACACGCAAATTCGTGAAGCGTTCCATATTTAAAAAAAAAAAGAAAGATTTGATGGTATCTCATGCTTTTGTTGGTTTTTCTATAAACACTTACTACGTATCTGCTTTGTGCCAGGTACTCTTGAAAATCTTTTGTCTTTCATATTCCGCATTTCACTGTAATGTTGCTAACTGGGTTTTTCCTTTCTCTCTTACTTGATACTCTCAGAACTAGCCCTAGTATTCTGACATTTCTCGTGTTTTTTGTTCAGGAGATTCTAGCTGCATTATTTCTTCAACAGTGTTCTCCTCGTTATCTTTTTTCCTTTCTCCGGGACGCCTATTATGAGAACGTTAGTCTTTCCTATCTATATTTTCTAGTGTTTGTCCCTTCCTCTTTCCTTCTACGTTACCTCTATCAGGTTTTCTACCCAGCATATCTATTGTATTATGAAGTCCAATGTATCTTTTTCCATTGTGTTTCCTGTGCTTTAGAGTTTTATAGTTTTAGCTGAGTAGTGCTTTTTGTTGTTGTTTTTGTTTTTTCTTTTGAGACCATCTCACTCTATCACCCAGGCTGGAGTGCAGTGGCCAAAACATGACTCATTGCAGCCTCAACTAACTGGGCTCAAGTAGTCTTCCCACCTCAGCCTGCTGAGTAGCTGGTACCACGGTCACACAGCACCATGCCCAGCTAATTATTTTATTTTTTGTAGAGGTGAGGTCTCACCATATTGCCCACTCTGGTCTCAAAATTAAAGGCTCAAGCAATCCTCCTGAGTAGCAACCCAGCTGAGTAGCATTTTTTGAAAACTACTAATACCCTAGTCCACTGGGAAATATTCTCTGTTTTCTAGAGTGAGGCCCAAAGGTAAGTTAATTTTTAAAGTGCCCCAGGTGTTAAAATGTGCTCCAGACTTGAGATTCTCTGGGTTAAAAAAAGTAAATGAAATGAACAAGCCTGAGCTCTTATAATTAGGCATTAAATTAGATATTACTGCCTTTCATCTATTTATGATCCATTGTGTCTAAACATTAGACCTACCAAAATATTAATAGTATGTGTTATATCAGTGATAAGAAAAGGGCCGTGTGTGGAGGAGACGAAAAGGGCCAGGTGTGGCGTTTCATGCCTGTAATCCCAGTACTTTGGGAGGCCAAGGCAGGCAGATTGCTTCAGGCCAGGAGTTTGAGACTAGCCCGGCAAACATGACGAAACCCCGTCTCTACTACAAAAAAAAACAATTCGACAGGCACGGTGGTAGGTACCTATACTCCCACTGCTTGGGAGGCTGATGCAGGAGAATCGCTTGAACCCAGGAGGGCTGCAGTAAGTCTTGATTGCACCACTGTACTCCAGCCTGGGTGATAGAGTGAGACTCTGTCTAAAAAAAAAGAAAAAGGAACCATCTCTTTGCTTCATGTGTTTTCTGAATTAAATTTCATATTAAACAGGAGGTATTTTATATCTGCTCCTCATATGATTCAGAGCTGCTTTCTAGACTGCCAGATAAGATTGGGCCTAACTATTCCGTAATTTCAGTTTTTCTCGTATGTGAATATTATTGCTCCACGTCTTCTCGTCAGAGACGATGGGATACTTAGTGGGCTGTATCCCCCATCCTTATATTAAATGTAGACGGGCTCATTTGAGTGCTTGAATAATGATAGGAAATTCACTGTTTATCATACAATTTATGCTGATTAACTTTTTCTAGTTAAATTAACACTTTCACAGAGAGAAAGTTAACTTTTTCTTTAACTTGGGTTTTTGTGTTTCAAAAACTTACCAGATTCACGTTTTCTGCCTCTAGAGGGAGTAATGACACTGGGGAATAATGAAACCAAGAAAGACTGGTGAGATTTCAAGTGTATTATTTTGTTTGGTATCAAATTACAATGGGAAATCAACTTTTTTTAAATGAAGAAAATGCATCCATGTGTAGGAACTTTTTAATGACAGGAGACAATACTCTAAAATTGAGAGAAACCACAGTTGCAAAGAAATTGACTCTTTTTGTTAAGGAACATTTAGAATGTTACAACAACCTGAATTTACAAATGGTTTGGGTTCCCAAGTGTGTCACAGTCGGCTGTTAGAAGCTCACACTGCATTTTTCTGATAGAAATGTCTGTGAAGGACAGTTAATTTCCCATCCAGGGAGATTGTACTCTTGGGTAATATTTATATTATTTTAAACAGCATGCACTCAATACAAATTCAACTTAAATATTTCCATGTAAGAGATCATGCTCATTGTTTTCTGTATCTAGTGAAATGTTTTTCTAGGTTCCTTATTACCTCAGTCTTCTATTCTTTTTTTCTGTTGGGAGATGATTCCAAGACGTGCATTTCTTGCTAATAACTGAGTCATTTAGGGGAAAAAAATTGTTTGTGAGAGGCTCTTTTGAGGTAAGGTATATCTTTCTCTTTGAAATTGCTATTGAAACCCAAGGACTAATTTTTTTTTTTAATATGGTTTCTCTCTGTCATGCAGACTTACAGTAGTAGCATGATCATAGCTCGCTGCAACCTCAAATTCCTGGGCTCAAGTGATCCTCCTGCCTCAGCCTTCTAAAGTGCTGGGATCTTAAATCTGATTCTTTCCAGAGTAAACATATTTTATCTGCTTGATGCCTGTATCTTGCCATGCTTTCCTTTCTTTCTTTCCTTGGACAGCGAGAGAATTTCAGCCAATTTGAGCTTTGGATCTACCATGCCTCACAAACATGAAAGATTTCTCTTTTAAGTAGTAAACCTATGAAACATATTAATAGATAGAGATTTCTGAACAGAAAAGAACTTTTAGTCCTTCCCAAAGGAAGATGCGGGCACCTCCTTTGTATGAAATCCTTGTGGGCGGAGTCTCTGACATAAAGAGTCTTGTCTCTTAGCCCAAGGCAGGAAAGAAGAGAGGAAATCTGCTGGTCTGTTTGCTGTGGCAGCTCCTCATCCTTGTTTAATTATTATAATTAGACATGAAACAGCTAGGCATTTGGGCCAGAGTCTACCTTTTTTATTTCCTCATAAAGTGGAGACATTTACAAATTGGCTGATACTTATGTGAAACCCTATGATTGTTTAAGTATAAAATTGATGTTAGATTTGATAATGGGATTCAACTCTCCTTAGTTGGCAGAATTCTTGAGACTCCAGTTATCTTTTTAAATTCTGTTCTATAGTGTTGAGGAAGAAAAACATTCCTAATTGTAACAGTCACTTCTAATAGTTTATTTTGGTAGGTAGGTAGGTAGATGGATAGGTAGATAGTAAGGAGGTACTTATTTATAGGAACTATTTCTAAAACTTACCATATATAAAAATAGGTTTTTAAGTATTTGAATAATGAACTATCTATCAATATGAAAAACTATTAGGTAATGTTGTATGGAAAATGTTTTAAATATAACTAAATTCAGTTTATTAGCATTTTTAGAGGTTTTGGGTAAATACATTAAAAATTTATTGCAGATTTATTTGCAAATATTAATATTCTAAGTAATTATAGTATCTGTGTTTTTAATAAATGGAAGATTGGGCCCTAAATGGTTTCTAAATATTACATCTTTTAAATTTGTGTCAAATTGTTCTGAATGAAGTTAATACAGTGGAAATCTAATCTAATGGTAGCTCTCTCGTATAGGTAGAGAACCTTAGTCCAGGTTTAGGAACCAGAAGCATGAGAGAATTAAAAGAAGGCTGAAAACTGGATTGGGCATCTGGTACATGTTGGAATAGTAGCCTGTAAACCAGTTACCTGAAAATAGCCTTTACAACTCAGAGCACTGCAAAGTACATTCATCCTACCACACTAACAAGACCCTGCATTCATACGCTACACATCCGCAGCATAGGAGCTGGCAGTCATACTTAGGGTGTATAGTGTACAGTGTCCTTACCCATTTCATTGACTCATCATGACACTCTGGAGCAGTGTGTCTCTGGAGCACCTGACTTCATTGACAGCTAAACTGTGGAGGTATAATGATTTGCCTGGTCTTTCTGCCACACAGCTACGGTCATTACCCCTTGCTGTCTCCTACTGACACTGTGTTCACTACCAAGAAGAAACAGATTCATCTGTTACCACAATATGAGCTCACCACAAGACTGGAGCAATAAGTAGAATTTGACTCTTTCAGTAACTGGTTCCCAATTTTTCTTTTTTTTTTTTTTTTTTGAGACAGGGTCAGGTTGGAGGGCAGTGGTGTGATCATGACTCTCTGCAGCCTCCCAGACTGAAACAATTCTCCCACCTCAGTCTCCTGAGTACTTGGGACTACAGGTGTGCACCACCACAGCTGGCTAATTTTTTAAATATTTTTTTGTAGAGATGGGGTTTCGCCATGTTGGCCAGCTAGTCTCCACCTCAGCATCCCAAAGTGCTGGGATTATAGGCGTGAGCCACCGCACCCAGCCTGGTTCCCAGTTTTCTAGACCAGCTCTGTTCTTGGTGAAATCACTGCTTAATCGTGCACTGCAATTCAGGATAAATATGTGATCAGTTCCTAATATTTACTAGCCAGTTTTTCCCTTGGGAAGTTTGTTGCTGCACAATTAGAGCAGAATCATTTGTTCTTAAACCGTATTTATTGTCATGCTCTAGAGGGACTGTGGAACTGACTGGCCTCATAGTTGACTTGGGAAGACACAAATGCCATTTTGCTGAAATGCTTGTAAATATAGCTTATATTTCCTTCACTGCTGTGGGTAAATTTTCGCAGTAAATGAGAAAATTTACAGTAGTGAAGGAAACATAAGAGGGTTACCCAGCTCTTCTGTGCCACACATAGTGCTACCTGCCAGTCCTGTGCTGATAGGCTGTGCTTTCTGTAACTTGTTCAATTGAACAGTCTTCATGTTTCTGGTATCTGGTTCTGAGAATGAGTGAAGGACAGAGCTTAGTGAACTGGTTATTTTTGGGTTTGGGTGGTTTTTTTCCTTCTTCTTTGGAGACAGAGTCTCGCTCTGTCTACCAGGCTGGAATACAGTGGCATGATCACAGCTCACTGCAGCCTCAATTTCCCAAGCTCAAGCACTCCTCCTACCTCAGCCTTCAGAGTTGCTGGAACCATATGCACGGGCCACCATACCTGGCTAATTGTTTTATTTTTTGTAGAGACCAGGATTTCACCGTGTTGCCCAGGCTGGACTTCTAGGCTAAAGCAATCTTTCTGCTGCCACCACCCAAAGTTCTGGGATTATAGGCATGAGCCACTGTGTCCGGCCTGGTAGCCTCCTTTTAGGACTTGAGTGTAGGTTAGCTTGTGATGCCTGGGAGAATTTTTTTGACCTGTCACCAGGTCATCAACAGAAGCATCAACAGGTGCTCCTGTTGATGATGGTGGGCTTAAGATTTATTTACTTAAGCATAGACCTCTCATTTCTATTTACCATGTGCAGAGAAATGGAACTAAGTTAATATTTGTAAGTTTGAATGATGCCTGATTTTCTGCTGACTAAAAAATATTTTCTTCTTTCTCCTCTCGGAGAACTTTAATTATCAGAAATACTTTTGCCAACTTTGTTTTATTTTCATGTGAAAGTTGGATGTAACAAAGGAAAAGAAGGACAAAAAGAACTAGTGGTAAGGCACTTACTTGACCTGTGTGATACTACGTTTGCAGGCACAGCCGATATTTTAGATGCTTGCTGCTGCTAACATTGTGTTTTGACACAGATCTGTAGACCACATAAAATGCTCTTTATTTTTACCCAGTACAGTTGTCATCTGACCACATTTTTGCATATGTAGATATAATCTCTTCCAGGTAGTAATAGAGCATTTTTCAGCATTCTGATGTTTTTGTGTCTTTCTTCTAATAAAGGTATCTGTCATTAGTAATTACTATATATTCTTCCAGTAAGATGCAGTTGGGAGGTTATTTTCTCTCATTTGGTTATCATGCACTTTTACTTTAAATCCAGTTTCTTTTGGGAAAAAAAATGCAGTTTTGGGCCGGGCATAGTGGCTCATGCCTGTAATCCCAGCACTTTGGGAGGCTGAAATGGGAGGATCACCTGAGGTCAGGAGTTTGAGACCAACCTGGCCAACATGGTGAAACCCCATCTCTACTAAAAATACAAAAGTTAGCCAGCTTCAGTGGCAGGCATCTGTGATCCCAGCTACTTGGGAGGCTGCAGTGGGCCAAGATTGTGCCCCTGTACTCCAGCTTCGGTGACAGAGCAAGACACTATCACAAAAAAAAAAAAAAAAAAGTCTAGGCACGGTGGCTCATGCCTTTAATCCCAGCACTTTGGGAGGCCAAGGCATGCAGATACAAGGTCAGGAGTTCAAGACCAGACTAACCAACATGGTAAAACCCCATCTCTACTAAAAATACAAAAAAATTAGCCAGGCATGGTGGCGCGCGTCTGTAATCCCAGCTGCCCAGAAGGCTGAGGCAGGAGAATCGCTTAAACCTGGGAGGCAGAGGTTGTAGTGAGCCAAGATCGCACCACTGCACTGGGTGACAGAACGAGACTCCATCTCAAAAAAACAATGCAGTTTTGAATGTTTATTTGATGCTTTACTCTGTGTTTTAACACCTTCGTTGTGATCTTTTCTCTTTCTTCTTTCCCAGCCTCCAAAGAACAACTTTACTGCCTGATGTCAAATCTAGTTGAGAGTTCAGTCCTTGATTCTAGTTCTGGTCCAAATTAATTGGGATTTATTTTGGTAAAATTACTATATTTACATAATATTCCAAAAACATGTAAACCAGAGCTCCTAATCTTTATCTGTTTCTACCTGCCGTTCAGCCTTTTTTCATCCCTCCTACCCTCTGTTCCTCTCACAGTTTACTAAATTGTAAGGGGAGGGAACCAAATAACATTTTGTCAGCTAAACCTTCTAGTGAAAAATAAGGACAGCTAGAAATTAATGGCATTAAAATTTGCCTGAAGCGAAGTTACTTGCTTGAACTACTAAATTTACAGTCTTTCCAACTCCAAAATTTTAACCTTGGAAACATATGTAGTTTTGGGGCCGGGCATGGTGGCTCACACCTGTAATCCCAGCACTTTGGGAGGCCGAGGTGGGCGGATCACCTGAGGTCAGTAGTTCGAGACCAGCCTGACCAACATGGAGAAACCCTGTCTCTACTAAAAATACAAAATTAGCCAGGCTTGGTGGCACGTGCCTGTAATCCGAGCTACTCGGGACGCTGAGGCAGGAGAATTGCTTGAACCCGGGAGGCGGAGGTTGTGGTAAGCCAAGATTGCACCATTGCACTTCAGCCTGGGCGACAAGAGCAAAACTCCGTCTCAAAAATATATATATTATATATATGCAGTTTTGAAAATGTGAAAAAGTACAAAAAAGCCAAAGTTAGAAATTATTTGTAATCCGAACACTTGAAAGTAACATGTTAGGTTTTTTTAAGAAACATTTGTTTCTAAACACTAAGTAGATAAGAGTTTTCTCACAGTGTCACATAGATTCACCTTCATCTCCAGTATCAGGAACAATGTTTGTTTTATCTGTCCATCATCTGACTCTCCCAACTAGAATGTAAAATTTATGAAGGCAGGGATTTTTGTTTGTGTTTCGCTACACTACACTGCCTAGAACAGAGTCCTGTAAGCTCTCAATAATAGTTGTTAAGTAATCAGAACTCGTGATTTCTGAGAAAATTCCCATCTTAACTTCTTTTTTTATTTTAATCCAAAGCACCCACATCTAGATAATCCTCTGAAAGGTATTAAGAGAAACAAAAGAAACTACCCTACCTTCTCAGAAATTGGTTTTTATGTAATTGTCTTTATAGCTTATATAAGAAATTATAACCATCTATATAGTACCTTTAATTTTTTTTCAAGTAAACTTCAGAAATGGTTTTCCTTCTTTAAAATGCTCTTTTAGGGAGATAGATAGTATTCCTATTTTTCAGATTTAGAAAGCCGAAGCCTGTTTTAATGGCTTTCTTAACAACAACAAAAATTGCCTTTTTAAATTGGTGCAGCAAATTATTGGTAGAACTGGAGATTTTTAAGTTACTTGTTAAAAGGCACAGCAGAAATGCTATACTTGAGTTATATCTCAACTCATAGAAAAATTGTGAAAAAATAATATGCTGTTTAAAATGCCTTTTATTGGCTAATGACAAAATTACTTTTTTTGCCCTTGTAAAAAAATCAGACTGACATGAAGATACCAAAATAGAATTTAAAACATTTATTCCTAATAATTGCTACTCTGAGACTACTTGGCTATTTTCAAATTTCTAGTTTCACTTTATTCCTTACAAAAAAAATAGTAGAGGGGGTGCTTTTAATCATTATAAGGGATACTGTATTTCACTTATTTTCACATAATAATGTACCACAGAATAACCAGTTGCTTCTTCCCTATTTCTGTGTCTGTGACTTTTTTTTTCTAAGAGGAAGTTAAAACACTTTAAATTACATACTCATTGGAAATGCCTAATAAATTGTCCCTTCTACCAGAAGCTGGTATGGTATGCATAAGACCACTGAGATTACATTCTCTCAACCCTTAAAACCAAACCAGACTGAGCACCTCTTTTTACAAAATATGCAACTGTAATTTTGCTGATTTCAGTTACAGAAAATACTTGACTCTCATTGTTTATAGTTGTCCCTAATACTTTGAGTATCCCTTTCTTTTTTTTTCTTTTTTTTATTTTATTTTTTGTGTGTGAGACGGAGTCTTGTTCTGTCTCCCAGGCTGGAACACTGTGGCGCAGTCTTGGCTCACTGCAATGTCTGCCTCCCAGGCTCAAGTGATTCTCCTGCCTCAGCCCTCTGAGTAGTTGGGATTACAGGCGTGCACCACCACACCCGGCTAATTTTTGTATTTTTAGTAGAAACGGGGTTTCACCATGTTGACCAAGCTGGTCTCAGACTCCTGACCTCATGATCCACCCGCCTCGGCTCCCAAAGTGTTGGGATTGCAGACATGAGCCACCATGGGAATCCCTTTCTCTATTGCTGTGTCTTCTTCTCTCTGCCTGCCAGGGCTCTCCACTGCATTCTCCCTTCTCATGATCTCTCCTCCTGCTACCCCAAAAAACTAATTCTGATGAAGTAATCATGGGTTAGAAAGTAACATTTTTGCTATGTAAAAGATCTCTGAGAGGTTGGATGAAAAAAGTACTGAACCAAAACAAAACCTTACCTGTGTAAGAACTTAGGGTAAAACATTACTAGTTTGCAGTATACGAAGGTGACTGCAAGCATTATTGTCATGGAACAAAAGAATCTTTAGCAGCTGACGGCCCCTGTCCCCCCATCAAGTTCTGGTCATTTGGCTAGCATCCTTTTGGTGCTAACTGTGGAGGTGCGGAGGGAGCAGTGCTTTCAGCTTCCTAATAAAGGAGTTAGTCACTGTATTCTAGTAGACCTCAAAAAGAGCAATGTATTTTACCACAGTTGTTGCAGAAAGCATTTAAAATACACAAAATGACAACAGGAAGAAGCGGTCCAAGGTGGGAGAAAAGAAAGGAGACCAGTGAGAGAAGGAAAAGTAGAGGCTAGTCTCCTCATGAGAGGGATTGTGGCCTGGATCAGAGCTAGGATTATGTAGCAGGTACTCAGTAAATACTTTTGAATGAATGAGAGAGTGAGATGCAGACAGTAAGATGAACAGGACAAAGGCTTTCAGGGAAGGGAGTTAATCTTTAAATATCTTTGTTAAGAAATAAACCTGGTGGGGGAGGAAGAGGAAGGAAGGTGAGAAAAATAATATTTTAAAAATAAACCTGACTTTGGGAGGCAGAGGTGAGAGGAATGCTTAAGACCAGGAGTTCAAGACAAGGTTGGGCAACAAGGTGAGACCCTGACTCTCAGGTTTAAAAAAAAAAAAAAAAATTTAAATAAGCCTGATGTTTGGGAAGGATTTGTTCACTTTTTTCTTCCTCTGAGTTCTTTAGCTGTGGCATTGGAGAGATCAAGTACTATACAACAGCGTAGCACATTAACTTTCCCACAATACCAAAAGGATCTGAAACAACAAGTATACCCACCTCCGAATATGGTGTTGATACCTGCCTGGGAAGTAGCAATGAACCTTTGACATGCCTCATTATTCAAAGGACTTAAAAGCCAGAGTCTCCCTGTTATTTAATAAAGCAGTATGAGTGAAACACTGTTTTGAAATTATGCTTACGTGTGTGTGTGTGTGTGTGTGTGTGTGTGTGTGACTTTCTTCTGTTCATCTTTTTAGGTGGCATCCTTGGCAGGGCCTGGAGGGCAAGTGGAAATAGAACAGAACTTCCTTAACAATAAATTGAAGACAATCACTGCATATTTTGGTGACCTAATTCGAAGACCAGCCTCTGAACCTGACTGTGCGGCAGTGCAAGGACAAAAGACCATGGAGTAATCAAAACATTATTCAGATGAGGTGTTTGGCATCTTCCTTTATTCACTATTTTCTACACATGGTCTTGTGTCACTGTAGGAAATGGAAGCTTACAGGACTCGAATAAATATCAGTGAAATATTTTGAGATCTTTGAATAACTCCTTTAGAGGAATTATACAAAATTAATATATATGTATGAGTTCTTTGTAAATTTTTTTTTTTTTTTGGAGACAGGATCTCACCCAGGCTGGAGTGCAGTGACCTGATCACAGTGGCCTGATCACAGCTCACTTCAGGTTCAACCTGAGCTCAAACGATCCTTCTGCCTTAGTCTTCCCAGTAGCTGGGACTATAGGTGGGCACTGCCACACCGGACTAATTTTTGTATTTTTTGTAGAGACGGGGTCTTGCCATGTTGCCCAGGCTGGTGTCAAACTCCTGGCCTCAATCAATCTGCCCACCTCACCCTTCCCAAGTGCTGGGATTACAGGAATGAGCTACTGTACCCAGCCTTACAGACACACTTTTGAAGTGTCCTTTTCACTCATAGAATGCGAACACATCTATTTAGACTTTTTCTAGAACTTTCCTGTTTTCATGTCTTCTTCTGGAATTGGCTTCTTAACACCCTTCTATAAAGTTTGTGTTTGTAAAATTTCCATTGCAACATCGATACAAAATACATTTTGTAATATAACAGTTTATAGTCTTTTTTATTAAAACGGCAATGAAAGGAAGAGGGATATGTGTTGCTTAATTATTCATCAAAAAGTATGCAAAAAAAATGGTGACATACAACTCTAGCCATTGAAGGTTAGATCTGGGACTTCTCTATTTTAATAAAAGGAGTATGTTAAACATTAAACAGAACATGATATTGACTGGGATGGGGTTAGGGAATTGAATTAAATTTGGGGAATTTGCAATAAAGGCTAGAAAAATAGCTGTTATATAAAGAACATTGTTGGAGTATGCTAGTTTTAGTGTCTTGAAACATGTCTGATTGGTCTGCAGTGCAGTAGCAACTGAGCTGATCATTAAAGGTGAAACGACTTTTTCATTAATTCACAACTTCAAAATCTGTCCAAATGTTCTTGGTTTTTAAACTCTATGTAGCATTCTTAAGGTTACTAGGGAGGTGGCCGGTGACGTAAAGGCAGATTTCCAAAATCTCCAATTTTTTTTTTAGTTTTTTGTCACTTAACCTTTCATGCATATACTTCTTTCCACAACTCATTTTCTTTCTTACATATTAACAAAACAAATTCATCTTCCCGAACATCTTCCTTTTCCTCAGTCTTATATGAAAAGAACAGGAAGCTTAGGCTTAGTTAGCTCTAAGACTAAGATATTCCTGCCCACTAATCACACAGGGATCAAACTAATTCATAGATTCTTCTACAGATCGTCAGCATTCAGAAGGACTTCAGAAGTGTTCTAGTCCATTGTGTGAATCAGGTTCAGAAAAATCTTACTAAGAAGACAAATACATAAAATGGATAAAAAGGCCAGGCACAGTGGCTCACAGCTATAATCCCAACACTTTGGGAGGCCAGGAAGGGCAGATCACCCAAGGTCAGGAGTTCAAGACCAGCCTTGACAACATGGTGAAATCCCATCTCTACTAAAAATACAAAAATTAGCTAGGAATGGTGGTATGCACCTGTAATCCTAGCTACTCGGAAGGCTGAGGCAGGAGAATCACCTGAACCTGGCAGGCAGAGGTTGCAGTGAGCCAAGATTAAACAACTGCACTCCAGCCTGGGCAACACAGCAAGACCCGTCTCAAAAAAAAGAAAAAAAAAAAAAACATAGAGCTGCTTAGGATAAAAAGTGAAGAGGCTAACAGCCCATTCTAGTACAACCAGGTTCATTTTTTCTTACTAAATTGTAAAACTTTAAAAATAATTTTTAATAAAAATATGGACCAGGTGCGGTGGCTCACACCTGTAATCCTAACACCTTGGGAGGCCGAGGTGGGTGGATCACCTGAGATCAGCAGTTCAAGACCAGCCTGGCCATCACGGTGAAACCCCATCTTTAAAAAAATAAAAAATAAAAATAAATACGGGCCGGACATGGTGGCTCATACCTATTGTCCCAACACAGGAGACCAAGGCAGGTGGATGACGTGAGCTCAGGAGTTCAAGACCAGCCCGGGCCACAGGTGAAACCCCATTTCTACCAAAAATACAAAAAAATTAGCTGGGCATGGTGGTGCACACCTGTATTCCCAGCTACTCTGGAGGCTGACATGGGGAGGATCAGTTGAGCCCTGATTGAACAGGCCTGGACAGCAGCTCCAGCCTGGACAGCAGAGCAAGATGTTGTCTCAATAAGTACTCTTAACAATTTAAATACAAAGTGAACAACTCAAAAAGAACCTCACTGTTGAACCCTTTCTCTCCCCACCTGCCACATTTTCCTTCCCCTTCTTGCCACTGCTAACACTGGTGGTTGCCCTTTAAAACATTTCCCTATGCAGTAAAAACTTGTGCACACACAGTGGAATGGGATGCAATTATTCTGAAATTTGATTTTTAGTTTTCACTTAATATAGTGAGCTCCCACCTCTAAATACATGCATTTCAATCTGTACTATCATTTTTAATAGACATGGTACAAATATATGAGAGTTGCTGTAATCATTAACCAATTACGAACATTTTAGTTGTTAGTAGTGCTTGCAATTGCAGGTAGTACTGCAGGGTATATTCCAAGTAGAATAGATTCCCAAAAGTAAAATTTCTAGGTTAAAGGTTATGCTGCTTTGATTTGGTATGTCAAATTTTCCAAATGTATATTTTCACCAACTATGCATTAAAGGAGCCAATTTTCCTCACATCCTCAAAAGCATTGTATATATTCCCTTATTGTTACCAATCTGATCAACAATCAGTGGAGTTATTTTACTTTGCATATCTTGATTGCTAGTAAGGTATAAGCAGTTTTTCACGTATTAGCCAAATACGTGTTAGGCATCTAGGGTTTGTTTGCCAAATGAATAGCTAATTGCTACGTTATCTTCTATTACAGGAACTAACCTGTCTCCAGAATTTGAAATCTGACCTGTGTGTGTGTGTACATATATGTATATACATACGTGTGTGTGTGTTTCTGAAATTATCCACCTATCCCTGTGTCATGTTTTTAATTACTGTAGTTTTCATCATATGTGTTGACAGTTGTGAATTCCCCATTCTCTTATTAAATTCTTTGGGATTTAATTTTCAGGTGAGGAAATGTGATGTCTTCGCAACATTGAATCTTCCTGTCCAAGGACTTGATACATCCTTCCAGTATTCTGATCATTTATGTTTTTCAGTAAAGTATCATTTATCTGTATAGACCTTGCATTTTTTTTTTTTTTTTTGCCAATTTTATTGCTTCATATTTCCCACTTTTTGGTAAATTTTCTTTTCTTTTTTTATTTTTTCTTTTAGAGACAGAGTCTTGCTCTGTCATCCAGGCTGGAGTGCAATGGCACAATCTTGGCTCACTACAACTTCCATCTCTCAGGCTCAAGCAATTCTCCTGCCTCAGACTTCAGAGCAGCTGGGACTACAGGCACCCGCCACCATGCCCGACTAATTTTTGTATTTTTAGTAGAGATGGGATTTCACCATGTTTGCCTGGCTGGTCTCGAACTCCTGACCTCAAGTGATCCACTCACCTCAGCCTCCCAAAGTATTGGGATTACCGGCGTGAGCTACCACCCCCAGCCAGATTTTGAGTAGAATCTTTTCTGTTAAATTTTGTAATTAATATATTGTCTATATAAGAATGGTTTTGAGCAGCCAGGCGCAGTGGCTCACACCTGTAATCCCAGCACTTTGGGAGGCTGAAGCGGGAAGATCACCTAAGGTCAGGAGTTTGAGACCAGCCTAACCAGTGAAACCCTGTCTCTACTAAAAATACAAAAATTATAGTGGTGGCGCACGCCTGTAATCTCAGCTACTTGGGAGGCTGAGGCAGGAGAATCTCTTGAACCTGGGAGATGGAGGTTGCAGTGAGCCAAGACTGTACCACTGTACTCCGTCTGGGTGACAGACCAAGACTCTGTCTCTGATTTTTGTTTGTTTCCCCCTCCCTCCCCACTATAGTTTTTAATTGATACACTTTGATTTTCTAAAAAAAGCAGTCATGACATCTACACATGAGTTTTTCTCTTTGCCAATTATATAAGCCTCTTAATTTTTATCCTTTTCCTATTGCATTGGTTAGAACAGCCAGGAATGTTGTAATAACAGCACTTGTTCCTTTTTATTTTGCAGTGAAATGTTAGAGGCATTTCTATTAAATGTTATTGTAGCTCGCATCAAAATTAAGATATTGTCCCTCTTTCCTATTTTTTTTATTTTAGGCTTCCTCATATCATGGGGTTCTACTTTTTTATTTCATGTAGGAAAGTCTAAATTACTTTAAAATTTTCAAATTATTTAACCCTATCTGTGTCCTTTAATTAAATCTGACTGTGTTATGGCATATTAAATAGTTCACTGGTGGATTTCATTTGATACATGTAATTTCTTCTGTTTAGTTTATGTTTGCTTTTCGTGCACATTGCCTGGTTTTGGCATCCAAGTTAAGCTGTTCTGGTAGAATGCTTTAGTACGTCTTTCATTTTTTTCTCCCCTCCCCCCTTTTTATAATTTTCATTTCTTCCAAAGGCAGGAAAATTGAAAAGAAATATATATATATATTTTATATATATATATATAATTTTCATTTCACGGGTACATATGCAATATATTACGTGATGTTGAGATTTGGGCTTCTATTGATCCCAGCACCCAAATAGTGAATACAGTACTCAGCAGATAGTTCTGTATCCTGAGTAACACTGGCAGTGTCTGTTCACTGAACCCTTGGTGGAACAGCATTAAGATTGGGCCTGGTAACTTTCTGAGCAAGATGCTTTGATTGCGGCTCTTTTTTTTTTTATTTGAGACAGGATCTCGCTCTGTCACCCAGACTAGAGTACAGTGGTGCAGTCACAACTCACTGCAGCCTGGACCTCCTAGGCACAAGCAATTCTCCCACCTCAGCCTCCAGAGTAGCTGGGACCACAGGGACATGCAACCATGTCCAGCTAACTGCTAATTTTTTGGGGTGGGGGGATAGAGACAGGGTCTCACCACATTGCCCAGGCTAGGATTGTAGTGGTTTTTCTTTTTTTTTTTTTCATTTTCTGGTTTTTACTTTTACTTTCTTTTTATTTGTTTATTCTGATTTAGTCAAATGCCAGCATTTTTTAAAATACTTTTTTTTTGGCCGGGCGCGGTGGCTCAAGCCTGTAATCCCAGCACTTTGGGAGGCCGAGGCGGGTGGATCACGAGGTCAAGAGATCGAGACCATCCTGGTCAACATGGTGAAACCCTGTCTCTACTAAAGATACAAAAAATTAGCTGG
>CAUYOR010111081.1:0-15614 GCA_963573925.1 Callimico goeldii | reverse complement strand
CCCAGCTAATTTTTTGTATTTTTAGTAGAGACGGGGTTTCACCATGTTGACCGGGATGGTCTCGATCTCTTGACCTCATGATCCACCCGCCTCGGCCTCCCAAAGTGCTGGGATTACAGGCGTGAGCCACCGCGCCCGGCCCGCACTGATGTTTTATTTTATATTTATTAGTGCTCTAGACATAAGAACTATGGCTTAAACTGCTGATAGACTCTTGCAAATCCTTCTCATTGATCAAGATTATCTATTCATTCATTCAGCAAGTATTTATTACGTATTAACTGTCAGATACTGCGGAAGTGCTGGGGATGGGGAGGTAACCAGGATACACATATTCTCCATTCTCATTGACATTACACTCCCACTCTAAGGTTGTTCTTAGGATTAAATGAAATTATATATATATTGAGACAGAGTCTTATTCTGTCACCCAGGCTGGAGTGCAGTGGCACGATCTCAGCTCACTATGACCTCTTCCTCCTGGGTTCAAGCTATTTTCCTGCCTTAGTCTCCTGAGGAGCTGAGATTACAGGCACGTGCCACCATGCCTGGCTATTTTTTCTATTTTTAGTAGAGATGGGGTTTCACCATGTTGCCCAGGCTGCTCTTAAACTCTTGACCTCAGGTGATCTGCTGAGCTCGGCCTCCCAAAGTGTTGGGACGACAGGTGCGAGCCACTGCACCTGGCCAGCCCTTTATACTTTATAAATCACCTTGCGAATTCTAAAGACTCAGGCACATATAAGCTATCGTGGCTTCAAGTGGGAAGCCTTTGCATCTCTGGGGTGTAGAGCCATCTCAGGGTTGATGAGATGTAACTATAAAGTTACAATTCTTTCTTCTTTATGACAAATACCACAAAAGAACTTAGTTGCACTGCTCTTGAGTGTGGCTGCATTGGGAAGACAGAGCCAGTAAGGGAGGCTCTGCCATCTACAGCCTGTAGTTCTCCAGGTTGTCCTGGGGTCCAACATCTAGCTGTTAGACGGTGGGGAAGGGAGAGAAGAATGTGGATGGGTAGTTGTTATGGGTCACGCCTGAGTGGTACATGTCATTTTCACTTGCATTTCATTGGCGAGGCTAGAGCTCAATCATATATGGCCATATATGCACGGAGGCTGGGAAATGCAGTCCACCTAGGTGCCCGGGAGGAAGAGGATCTAGTTTTAGTGACCAGCTAGCCACTCTCTAATGCACCTGCTAACACATTATTAATTATGGTGAAAGGATTATATGAAACCCTGGACTATGCATTTTGAATCTTAATAGTTGGTTCATTTTATATTCCAAAGCTTAAGACTTACCTTTAAAGGGAAAGGTAAAATATTTTATTAGTTAATTCCCTAGGGCAACTCCCTTTACCTCTTAGCATCAGAGTTTTTTCAACCATAAAAGAGGGTATTGAAATAATAAAGATTAAAGCATAAAGCAATACAACAGAAAATATAAAAACAATAGAAAAAAATCAATAAAATCCAAAGTTGTCTCTTCAACAAGATCTACAAAGTTCTTTGACAAACTTTTAGCTATACTGACCAAGAAAAAGAGAGAAGACTCGAATTACTAAATCAGAAATGGAAGCAAGGGGCATTATTACAGACTCAAGAAGAAATAAAAAATGTAAGTAGACCTGTAACAAGTAAAGAGACTGAATAATCCATCAAAACAACTTCCCTCAAAGAAAAGACCAGGCCCAGATAGCTTCACTGCTGAATTCTACCAGATATTTAAAGAAGTTATGCCAATTCTTCACACAAACTCTTCAAAAAAACAAAAGAGGGGGGTATGCTTTGGAAAGTGTATAAGGCCTCATTCTATAAGGCCAGTATTACCCTGATAATGAAACCAGACTAAGATTTCATAAGGAAAGAAAACCACAGACCAGTATCTCTCCTAAATATAGATGCAAAAATCCACAACAAAACACTAGCAAAACTAGTCCAGCAACATATTAAAAGGATTATACACGATTTAACCCAGAAACGTAAAGTTTGTTTAACATGCAAAAATAATTAAATTACTGTGATACACTATATTCATAAAATAAAAAGGTCAGGCATGGTGGCTCACACCTGTAATCCCAGCACTTTGGGAGACCGAGGCAGGAGGATTACTTGAGGTCAGGAGTTCGAGATCAGCCGGACCAACATGCCAAAACACCATCTCTACTAAAAATAAAAAAAATTTAGCCAGGCGTGGTGGTGCAAACCTGTAATCCCAGCTACGTGGGAGGCTGAAGCAGAAGAATTGCTTGAACCCAGGAGGTGAGGTTGCAGTGACCCGAGATCGCACTACTGCATTCCAGCCTGGGCAACAGAGCAAGACTCTGTCTCAAAAGTAAAAAAATAAAAATAAAAGATAAAAACCAAATGATCATCTCAATAAATGCAGAAAAAGCATTTGATTAAATGCTTTCACGATAAAAATACTCAAATTCTTTCATGATAAAAATATTTGACAAATTAAGACTAGAATGGAACTTTCTCAACCTGATTTTTAAAAAAATACTATGAAAAACCAATAGATAACATCATACTTAATGGTGAAAGACTGAATGGTTTCCCCTAAAATCAGGAATGAGACAAGAACGCCTTTTTTTTGGGGGGGGGACAGGGTCTCACTCTGTCACCCAGGCTGGAGTGCAGTGGCACCATCTCAGCTTACTGCAACCTCCGTCTTGCAGGTTCAAGTGAATCTCTTGCCTTAGCCTCCTGAGTAGCTGGGATTTCAGGTACTCACCACCACACCCAGCCAAATTTTGTAATTTTTAAATTTTTTGGTAGAGACAGGGTTTTCACCATGTTGACCAGGCTGGTGTCTGCTCTTGATACTTCAATTCAACATTGTACTGGAGGTTCTAGCCAAGAACATTAGACAAGAAAAAGAAATAAAAGGCAGCCAGGTCAGAAAGAAAGAAGCAAAACTGTCTCTAATCCCAGATAACAAGAGCTTGTATATAGAAAATCCCAAGAAATCCAGTAACAAACCACTAGAACTAATACACAAGTTCAGAAAATTTGAGGATAAAAGATCAATATACAAAAATAAATTGTATTTCTATATACTTGCAGTGAACAATCAGAAAATGAAATTAGTAAAGTAATTCCATTTACTATAGCACCAAACAAAATAAAACACTCAGGAATAAAATTAAAGAAAGAAATGTAAAACTCACACTCTGGAAACTATAAAACATTGTTGAAAGATCTAAATAAATAGATAGACCACCATGTTCACGGATTGGAAAAATTAATATTGTTAAGATGGTAATCATTCATAGGTGACCTACAGATTCAGTGCAATCTCTGTCATAGTCTAGATTGGCTTTTTGATAGAAATTGACAAGCTGATCTGAAGATTCATATGGGAATGCAAGGGATCCAGAATAGCCAAAACAATCTTGAAAAAGAAGAACAAATTTAGACTCAAACTTACCAGTTTCAAAACTTACTACAAAGCTATGTTAATCAACACAGTATAGTGTTAGTATAAGGACAGACATATAGATCAATGCAATAGAAGAGTCCAAAATAAACTCTTATGTTTATGGCCAACTGATTTTCAACAAAGTTGCCAAAACAATTCAATAGGGCAAGAACTGTCTTTTTCAACAAATGGTGCTGGGATAACTGGATATCCACACGCAAGAATTAAATCGGATCCCTACTTTATACCATATACAAAAATTAACTCAAAGTGGATCAAAGACCTAAATACTAGATTAAAATGATAACACTCTTGGAAGAAAACATCGGCCTAAACCTTCCTGGACTTGGATTAGGCAATGGTTTCTTGGATATGTTATCAAAGGCAGAAAAAAACTACAAAAAGATAAATTGGACTTTATCAAAATTAAAAACTATTGTGCTTCAAAGAGAAGCATCAAGAAAATGAAAAGGCAACCCACAAAAGGAAAGACAATATTTACAAACCATATATCTAACAAGAGACGTGTATCTAGAAAGGACAACAAGTTCTTACCACTTAATAGTAAAAAGATAACCTAATTTTAAAATGGGCAAAGGATCTGAATAGATGATATCTATCCAAAGAAGAAAATGGACAATAAGCACATGAAAAGTTATTCATGATCATTAGCCATCAAGGAAATGTAAATCAAAACTACAGTGAGATACTACCTCATACCCACTACTGTGGCTATAAAAGGAGAGATAATAACAAGTGTTGGTGAAGATATGGAGGGAGGGATATTGCTGGAGGGAATGTAAAATGATGCAGCTGTTTTGGAAAACACTCTAGCAATTCTCCAAAAGGTGACAGATAGAATTACCATATGATCCAGCAATTCTACTCTTTGGTATACACCCAAGAGAAATGAAAACGTATGTCCACTCAAAAACTTGCACATAAATGTTCACAGCAGCATTGTTTATAATAGCCCCAAAGTAGAAACACCCCAAATTTCTATCAACTAATGAATGAATTAAAAAAAAATGATACATCCAAGGCCAGGTACAGGGGCTCACACCTGCAATCGCAGCACTTTGGTAGGCCAAGGTGAGAGGGTCGCTTGAGCTCAGGAGTTCAAGACCAGCCTGGGCAACATAGTGAGACCTCTTCTTTACAAAAATGCAAAAAACCAAGTAGCCCTACATGGTGGCACATGCCTGTAGTCCAAGCTACTTGGAGGGCTGGAGGTGGGAGGATTGCTTGAGCCTGGGAAGTGGAAGCGTTGGTGAGTCCTGATCATGCCACTGCACTCCAACCTGGGTATGGAGTGAGACCCTGTCTCAAAAAAAATGATATATCCATACAATAAATATTATTTGGCCATAAAAAGAAATGAAGGCAATTTTTTAAAAAGGCAATCAAAATTGTAAAGCCAGAAATGAAGAAAATAAAAGAATTCATTTATGTTTTCACTAAAAAAAAAAAAAAAGAAAAGAAATTGTAAAGCCCTACAAATGTGCTTCCTTTTAGGTTATTTCTATAGGATGGCAAAACATCTGTCAGTTGTGTGGTGTGTGTATTTATTTATATACAATCTGCATTTAGTCCATATGTTCAAACGATCACACAGCAAAACTCCAAAAATTTTGGGAGAATCTGCTTCAAATAATATATTATGTGATAAATAACTTTCAGATTTGCTTCAGTATTGCAAAAGACAAATGATTTTTGAAGTTTCCATGCCTTCCTGGGGGGAAAATTACTAAAATAGAAGAGAGAACAGGAAAATAAATAAAGAGATAGATGGGGATAGAAATCTTCCCGCATTCCATACTTTGGCCTTTTCTTTTCCATTCTTTTAATACTTTTAGAACCAATATTTCATTTTCACTCCTTTTCTCCTGCTTAAATGCTGCCTTCATCTTTGTTCTCTCTTTTATTAACTATCTTTGCATCAACCTATGTACCAGGATGAATGAAATGTATTCATACAAAGATAGGCAGATGGAATTCATTTGCTGTGTGGCACAGTTGGTGAGGGGAGGGGTTAGGGTCAGCCCAAAACTGTGATATAACCAAATATTTATTTGTCTCTTTGAATACTTCCCTATCAAGCTGTCCCTCAGGACATTTAGGCATTGATTCAACATCCACTTACCCACTGGGTACCAGGTACTGTGCTAGGTTCTGGGAACATTAAACGAGGGAGATTTCTTTCCAGACCTTAAGGAACTCATAGTTTAGTACATGTTTCTCAACGTTTTTTCATTATCGGCCCCCAAAGGAGCCTCTTTAGATCTTTTGTACCCTAATCAATCCCCAACTCCCATGAAATTTTAAATCCACAGATACGCTGCGTATGTTTTTATATTTGTGGCCTTTTGGAGGGCCACCAACCATTGTCACATCTAAGATTTTTGTACCTCCCCTCCCAGGAACCAAGTTTTGCCCTCTTGGGGGCCACATTGATTCCACCAAGGATACATGATTTAGTGGGGGAGAATGATGTAAACAAGCCGACAAAATGATGTAATACCATCAAGGCAGAGCAAAATGTATCAGATCTCGAAGAAAGACCTTACATCCAAAGCTACTTAGATGGCAAGAGCCTGAGCTAGGGGCTTCTAAAAATAGAAAAATCAAGGCAGAGCAAAATGTATCTGATCTCAAAGAGAGACCTTCCATCCAAAGCTACTTGGGTGTCAAGAGTCTCAGCTGGGGGCTTTTAGAAATAGAAAAATCAATACAACCGGGTCTCTACCTCCAAAGCATTTTCCAAAGAGCAATTCTTACTTCTTCCTTTGTTCCTTCCTCTATCTCTTCCCCCTTCGCTCCACAAATTCTTGAGTAACTAGTAAGTGTCGAGCACTGAATCCCTTCTCAAACTTTCCTTCCCTAGTCCAGTTTTGCTTTCTGATTTTTTCTTTTATTTTTCTTGAGACAGAGTCTCACTCTGTCATCCAGGCTGGAGTGCAGTGGCAGGATCTTGGCTCACTGCAACCTCCACCTCCTAGGTTCAAGTGATTCTCTTGCCTCAGCCTCCTGAGTAGCTGGAATTACAGGCGCACGCCACCACACCCAGCTAATTTTTGTATTTTTAGTAGAGATGGGGTTTCACCATGTTGGTCAGGCTTGTCTCGAACTCCTGATCTCATAACCCACCCGCCTCAGCCTCCCAAAGCATTGGGATTACAGGCATGAGCCACGGCACCCGAACTTTTGCTTCCTTTTTTTTCTACTTTTTTCAGATCCCAGTGCTTTTCTTCTTTCTCTCAATTTATTCAGGTCCCTTATCTCCACTAATGCGTAAACGACTAAGGAAAGTTGAAAATAGTAACTTTCTGTGGTCAAGACAATTCATTATCTTACATTCTTAGGTACAGTATCTTAGTTTTAATCTAGAGTGCAATGGAACCAGTGACAAGACTACATTACCCAATGTACCTTGCAGCTAGGGTGGACAGATGTAAAGAGAATTGGTTGGATGAGATGTTCAGGAAGCCTCTTTAAAAGGGGATAGAAGCTGGCATGTGCCTTTTGTCTTTTCCTGTTAATGTTTCCTCCTGGCCGGAATATATATACGACAGCTTGAGCTCCAGCAGCCATCTTGGAACTCTGAGTGGAAGTTGGAGGTGGAATGTACATACTTAGAATTAAAAAGCAAAAAGACTAAGAGGGCTTGGATTCTTGATGACCACGGGATTTCCCTCCTAACATTGGATTGCACACTTCTGTATTTACTGTACATGGGGGGGAAAATCAGCTCTTAAGGGTTTAGCCACTGCTATTTTGGGTTTTCTGTTTCATGCCGCCAAATCCAAGACTAATACCTTCCAGTGGTGGTGTCTGCATTTCAACAGGCATTGGAAGTTTAACCTAAAAAATTAACCCTGTCCCCAAGTATCAGGCAGAAACCAGCAGCAGGATTTTGAGATCTTAGATCTTCTTTGGGATTTTGAGATCCTTGTTGGGATGCATCTCTAATATCTACAAAAATAAGAGCTGTATTTTGTAATTACCTTCTACTTGAGCAACTCTGCAATGTTGATCAATCTATAAAATAACATTAAAATGCTACTTTCTTATGGAATTATTCATTTAAGTGTTAATTATTCATTTAAATGAGTTAAGTGCAAAAAAATTAAAAACCCTTTAAAATAAGTATATAGAGCCAAGCATGGTGGCTCATGCCTGGATCCCAAGTGTTTTGGGAGGCTGAGGCGGGAGGATCACTTGAGCCCAGGAGTTCGAGACCAGCCTAGGCAACACAACAAGACCTTGTTTCTCTAGAAGAAAAACATTAGCCTGGTGTAGTGGCATGCACCTGCAGTCCCAGCTATTCAAGAGCCTGAGGTGGGAAGATCACTTGAGTTCAAGATTTGGAGGCTATAGTGAGCTATGATAGCGCCACTGCACTCCCGTCTATGCAACAGAGCAAGAGCCTGTCTCAGAAAAAAAAAAGAGAAAAGTATATAAATGTTTAACTACTACGTTGATTGCTTTTAATGAAAACCAAATACCTCTTCAAAAGCATGATTCAGACTTACTTTTGGGCACTCTTATAACGTGTGGTTTTTGTTTGTTTCCTGGGTCTGTGCTGAGGAAACAAAAATCTACAAGTGGACTTTGATAAGCTACAATTATTTTAACGTACACATGCCCATGGTAGAATGTGACTCCGGTGGTGAGTTGGTGTTTAGAGTAATGTAGCACTAACAAGAAGCTATCTCTGCTTAGGCACATCACTGTTAAAAAAAAAATTCAATCCTATCTACTTGGAAATGGCATGTAAGAATTCCAGTGGCTAAGAAAACATGAATCATGAGGGTTGGGGAAAGAAAAATTGGATTACGCTAACGTGATATTGAAAATCTATTGTGTGTGTGGTTGTCTTACACATTATTTGATACCAAGTTTTATCTAGGGATTTAGATCCCAGGACAAGTATTTAAATGTATTTTTAAACTTAACCTCTAACAAATTGGGAGACAGTATGAAGCTGCAATTCAAGCCCCTATTTCTTCTCTTTTTCTTTTCTTTTTTTTTATTGAGATAGTCTTGTTCTGTCACCCAGGCTGGAGTACAGCAGTGCCTTCTCAGCTCCCTGCAACCTCTGCTTCCTAGGTTGAAGCAATTCTCGTGCCTCAGCTTCCTAAGTAGCTGGGGTTACAGGGGTGAACCACCACACCCAGCTAATTTTTATATTTTTAGTAGAGACAGGGTTTTACCACATTGCCCAGGCTGATTTCCAACTCATCACCTCAAGCAATCCACCTACCTTGGCTTCCCAAAGTGCTGGGATTACGGGCGAGACCCACCGTGCCCAGCCCAAGTCCCTATTTCTGATCTCTACCCTCATTGCAAACGTGCATTAATTCACCCAAACAGAAAGACATTTATTCATCTCTAAAGTTATAGCACAAATATCCAAGTTTTCCAAAGAGTGCATTTGAGCTGCTGAACCCCTTAAGCTACCAATAAAAAACTCCTTCTCCACACAGACCTCACTCAAGCCATGAACAGCATCTTGCTGAGATTTGCCTAATCACATTTTCCAGAAATGCCTCTAAATGTTTATTACGGTTCATAGGGATAAAAATGTCTTGCTCTTTACTATAATGTGTGCTTGTATAAAACTGAATACCAGTCCTTGAAACTTTCTAATTGCACATTCATGCATAAGAAGGAGTAATTCTTATGGAAAGAATCAATATTCATGAATAAATATATTCACAAACATGTATATACAGCTACAGAAGACAGTTCTTATAGCCAAAGGTCAAAATAATCTGCACCCATCTGGAAAATCAGTAACTTTATGTGTAAGATTAGTGATATAGTTTGGCTCTGTGTCCCCACCCAAATCTCATCTTGTAGCTCCCATAATTTCTGTGTGTTGTGGGAGGGACCCAGTGGGAAATGACTGAATCATGGGGGTGGGTCTTTCCCTTGCTGTTCTCATGATAGTCAATGGGTCTCATGAGATCTGATAGTTTTAAAAATGGGAGTTTCCCTGCACACGCTCTCTTCTCTTGTCTGCTGCCATGTGAGATGTGCCTTTCACCTTCCGCCATGATTGTGAGGTCTCCCCAGCCATGTGGAACTGTAAGTCCAATAAGCCTTTCTTTTGTAAATTGTCCAGGGTTTGGTATGTCTTCATTAGCAGTATGAAAATGGACAAACATAATCAGTTCCCCTCAAATAAAGCTAAACTGAAGTTTCAGAACAAATAAACAAAAATACAGCATTTGGAAGAAGGTAGGAAGTATAGAAGTTGAGTGAAGAGGACCCATAACCGATTGTTCTGAGGTCAAATATGACTTATTAGTCAGGGTTGCAGCAGGAAACAGAAGGTACACTTAGCTGGGATCTGTGAAGACAATTTGACAAAGAGAATATTTATGGAGGTATGGGCAGCATTAAAGAAACCAAGAGATGTCAGAGCACCCAGAGACTAGCAGTACCTGGAAGCTCCTTCTCCCCCTGGGTTGGAAAAGGCAAGAAGAAATGATGGTACCAGCTTCCAGTAGAGCCAGAGCTATGGAGAGGGGATGACTGACAGAAGCTACAGTTGCATAGGGAGTCAGCTGCTGCCATAGCCAGGTAGAGAGCAGAGAGAGAGAGCTGGGAAGAAACAGCCCAACCTCTCTGTCTCTTTCCTCCCACCCTTCAGTATCCTATGGTAGCTCCCACTGGCCGAACCCAAACAGAATTCAAGGATCAGGGAGTCCAGGGCACAGAGCAGGACCCAGATGGGCCCAGGGTGGGTTAAGAAGAGACACTGAAAAAGAGAATACCAGCATGCTGGAAAATATGCAGATGGGGATAAAAATAGTACCTACCTCCAAAATTTGTCTCGAGGATTAAATGAGACAGTGCATATAGAATACTGAGCACAGTGCCAGGCAGAGAAGAAGCATCCAATTAATGTTAGCTATTTTTTTAATTGTATGGGCTATTGAAGATACAGACATGTTTGTTTCAAGTCATGGCCAGTTTATCAATCAGAATTAAGATGTCTGACCTCTTAGAGCTGGCTTTCACAGGTATCTTTGCAAGCTGCCTTTTTCCCATTAAATTGCATGCCTTTATACTCCATAACATAACCAGTGATGTATCAGACAGCAGTTTCATCTCCCTGAAGCCTGCAAACTCACACAATCTATTAAATAATAACACACACCCCAAAGAATGTAGAGGAACTTCTCCTTCCCCTTTGGAAAAAGAATATATTAGTTTTCTTCTCTTTTGATCTCCAGGTGGACTCATAAAACATTCACATTCTAGACTCCTCAGCTCCCAAAAATTCTTCCCCACCTGCCTTTGATGCCTGAAATTCTTCTATAAAGGAATAAAGCTTTTCCTTCTGCAACTGAAGTCGAGACATGAAACAAAAATGGCCCTTGGGAAAAGAGCATGTTGGCCAAGAGTTCAGACGGCTTCCCAGGCAGCAAGTTTTGATAGAGGCAGAAGGGGTGAGAACAGGCTTCCTTTAACTACCCAGGCAGGCCCTGCTGAGACTGACATAGGCAGGAGAAGTGGGCGTGTTCCCCACTGCTGTGCCAGGGAAGGAAGGTCCCGAGGCCTGTGCTGAATTAAAAGGGGTGTGACTCGAAGCAGTGCAGCCAGCTGCAGGGGAGAACTGGAACAGTCCTTGATGAGCGCCAAGGTCAGAGCTGGGAAGTCGATTTCATGTGTGCCGTCCAAAAGGTGAGGCCAGGACAGCAAACTAGCATGGAATGTTAGTTGTGCCTGGGGGCAATGGTCAAAATCTGTAACAGGTATAGTAATATAGAGGTATGGATATAGAAACACAATAGATGGAGATGGAGATAAAGACCTATTTGGATATATTTGTACATATTATGTAATATATTAAAATGAAAATACATAGAATTTCTTTTCTGCTCTAACTAAATGGTACATGTTTATATATCACAAAACTGGTTATTGAATCATTCATCAAATAGTTCTAATAATTTCTAAATTTTTTGTTGATTTTTTTTGAGATGGAGTCTTGCTCTGTCACCCAGGTTAGAGTTCAGTGGCACGATCTCAGCTCAGTAACCTCCACCTCCCGGGTTCAGGTAATCCTCCTGCCTCAGTCTCCCAAGTAGCTGGGATTACAGGTGTGCAGCACCACACACTGGTTGGGCACAGTGGCTCACGCCTGTTATCCCAGCACTTTGGGAGGCCAAGGTGGGTGGATCATGCAAGGTCAGGAGCTTGAGACTAGCCCGGCCAACATGGTGAAACCCCATCTCTACTAAAAATACAAAAATTAGGCCAGGTGTGGTGACTCACACCTGTAATCCCAGCCTTTTAGGAGGCCAAGGCAGGAGGATCACCTGCCGGCAGGAGTTTGAGATCAGCCTGGCCAACATGGCAAAACCCCATCTCTACTAAAAAAAAAAGAAATACAAACATTAGTGGGGCTGGTGGCAGGTATCTATAATCCCAGCTATTTGGGAGGCTGAGCGACAAGAGTCGCTTGAACCCAGGAGGCTGAGGTTGTAGATCTTGCTACTGCACTCCAGTCTGGGTGACAGAGCAAGACTTCTTCTCATAAAAAAACAAAAACAGGCCGGGCGCGGTGGCTCACGCCTGTAATCCCAGCACTCTGGGAGGCTGAGGCGGGTGGATCACGAGGTCAAGAGATCGAGACAATCCTGGTCAACAAGGTGAAACCCCATCTCTACTAAAAATACAAAAAATTAGCTGGGCATGGTGGCGCATGCCTGTAATCCCAGCTACTCAGGAGGCTGAGTCAGGAGAATTCCCTGAACTTAGGAGGCGGAGGTTGCGGTGAGCTGAGATCGCGCCATTGCTCTCCAGCCCGGGTAACAAGAGCGAAACTCCATCTCAAAAAACAAAAACAAAAACAAAAAATGCTTCTGTAGCTTGGGCCCTACAGGCTGCCTCAGGAGATTCAAATATTCTTCCTATTTTCCTGACTTTAATTTACAGATGTTCTATGTAGTTCTTTCCAATTATTATTTTTGTACGGTAGTGCATCATCAAATTTATTGAATTGAATTTATTTAAATCTTTCACTTCAGGGATCATTAAAGTTTTTCTGTAATGAGGAGGCAGGTAAATATTTTAGGATTTGCAGGACACATGGTGTCCATAGCCACTACTCAATTCTGCCGTGGTAATAAGAGAGCAGTCACAGGCGATTTAGAAATGAATGGGAGTGCTATGTTCCAATACAACTCTACTTGCGGACACTGGAATTTGAATTTTAGATAATTTTCACTTGTCAACAAATATTTTTCTTCTTTAGTTCACAGATTGCAGAAAATTAGGGAGCAGACTAGACTTGGCTCGGGTGCCCAAGGAACAGTCTCTGTTTGACCTGATTTATATGTTTAGTGCATCATCCAAAGATAATTGAATGCAGTGACTTGTTTTCAGTTCAAAATATCCAGAAAGATTTCTAAAATTTTGACTGAAGCTCTATTTTTTGAGAGATAAGAAGGTCTTACTCTGTTGCCTAGAATGGAGCGCCAGAGAGCAGTGGCACAATCACAGCTCACTGCAGCCTCGACCTCCTGGGCTCAAACGATTCTCCCACCTCAGTTTCCCAAGTAGCTAGGACGCCACCTATGCCAGGCTAGTTAAAATTTGTTTTTTGTAGAGATGGGGTCTTGCTATGTTGCCCAGGCTAGTCTTGAAGTACTGGTCCTCAGGCGACCCTCCTGCTTTGGTCTCCCAAAGTGCTGGGATTACAGGCACGAGCCACTGAACCCAGAAGAAGTTCTATTCTTTTTATCAGGCAATAACGTTTTCCTTTAAATATTTGTCATTTAAATAACTTTTTTCAAGTACCAACAATAGAGTTTAAGATATTATTCCTTTTGCTTCTATAATATCAACAAAATCTGTTCAATTATGCTCAGAGTCTTGAATTTCACAATTTAGGAAAGTTAGTAAAATACTTTTTTGGTGGCTGGGCATGGTGGCTCATGCCTATAGTCCCCCAGCACTTTGGGAGGCTAAGACAGGTGGATTGCTCGAGGTCAGGAGTTGGAGACCAGCCTGGCCAACATGGCAAAACCCCCATCTCTACTAAAAATACAAAAATTAGCCAGGTGTGGTAGCATGTGCCTGCAATCCCAGCTACACGGGAGGCTGAAGCATGAGTATGACTTGAACTTGGGAGGTGGCGGCTGCGGTAAGCTAAGATCGCACCACTGCACTCTAGTCTGAGTGACAGAGCAAGACTAGGTCTCAAACAAACAAATGAAAAAAACAACACTTTTTTTGTGAAACAGTTGAGGCACCTTTAATAACTTCTGACATTTTAATCTCCTTGTTTCAGCTGTTTTCCTGAAATTATTTTCTCATTTCACTAAGTTCTGTAATAAAGAGGACCTTAGGTTTCGACTGCATTGATATGCTTGTATCAATATATTATTTTCTTTGAAGTTCTCATAAAAATCTCCCTTTTGAAAAGTTTTATTTATTTATTTATTTGAGAAGTAGTCTCACTCTGTTGCCAGGCTGGAGGGCAGTGGCGCCATCTTGGCTCAGTGCAACCTCTGCCTCCCAGGTTTAAGTGATTCTCCTGCCTCAACCTCCCAAGTAGCTGGGACTACAGGCGCACACCACCACACCCAGCTAATTTTTGTATTTTTAGTAGAGATGGGGTTTCACCATGTTGGCCAGGATGGTCTCGATCTCTTGATCTCGTGATCCACCCACCTCAGCCTCCCAAAGTGCTGGGATTACAGGCGTGAGCCACCGTGCCTGGCCAAGTTTGATTATTTTTAACTACCCAGTTGACATGAAACAGATTAAGAATGAGAAGTCAAAGATGAGGAAGGACCCGAGGAGAGGACGGCATTAGGCAAGTGGGAAGTGGAGAGTGTGGGGAGGAGGCAGGGCCAGCACTATCATGTGAACTGGATTTGGCCCTTACTGCTTTTGTGTGAGCAGTTGCAGGGTTTGCCAGGGGCTGAGGGAAAATTGCAGTGGTTTGCATAATGAATGGGGAAGGAGAAGTGAAGATCTTAATAAAGTGGATGGAAAGGAAAGGAAAAAATTGGCCCTGGCAAGAAGGTAGAGGGGGCAAAAAGAGTTTGAGGCCAGGCACGGTAGCTCACGCCTGTAATCCCAGCACTTTGGGAGGCCAAGGCCGGTGAACCACTTGAGGTCAGGAGTTTGAGACCAGCCTGACCAACATGGTGAAACCCCGTCTCTACCAAAGTACAAAAGTTAGCTGGGCGTGGTGGTGTGTGCCTGTAATCCCAGGTACTCAGGAGGCTAAGACCTGAAAATCATTTGAACCCGGAGGCGGAGGTTGCAGTGAGCCGAGATCATGCCACTGCACTCCAGCCTGGGGGACAGAGTAAGACTCAGTCTCAAAATAAAAAAAAGAGGGTTTGATTTGAAAGTGTTTCTATCCTAGATGAATATTAGGCGCTTCCCTTCAGTGGCAGCCCCTCGGATCGGGGTAGTGCCAGAAGTGGCCTGTGGGGCCCCTGCCCTGTCCTCACATCCTGCAGATAAGCAGACCTCCGCTTGGGTTGCCCAGAGTCCTGGGGCTCCAGGATGGGGACCCAGCCCAGCACAGCCAGGTGGTACAGTCACACTCCCTGGCCTCCCAGATGCTCAGTGCTCCATGTGTAGGGCATCCATCCTCTCGCTCTGTCTCCAGAGCCCGTGGAGGCAGTTGGACCATTGCTAAGGTACTTGGCCATGGAATGCCTATTTCTTCTGAGAAGCAGTCCTGCCAAGTTACAGGCTGCAGGCCTTCCAACTGACCAAAGGTCTGCATTTGCAGCATGGAATCGCAAGATGTCCTTCTACCTCCATGTCCTATCTACCAGTCAAGGCAGAGGCTAAATGCCACCTCCTCCATGCAGCCTTCCCTCATGCCTGTGATTAAATGTCTTTTTTTTTCTTCTCTGAACAGTCACAGAGCCTCACCAGGACTTCAAGTTCATTCATTCATTTGTTCAATACATATTTATTAAGAATCTTAATGAAGCCAGGTGCGGTGGCTTATGCCCGTAACCCCAGAACTTTGGGAGGCCAAGGCGGGTGGATCACCTGAGGTCAGGAGTTCAAGACCAGCTTGGCCAACATGGTGAAACCCCATCTCTACTAAAAATACAAAAATTAGCCGAGTGTGGTGGCATGTGCCTGTAATCCCAGCTACTCGGGAGGCTGAGGCAAGAGAATCGCTTGGACCTGTG
>CAUYOR010111080.1:0-29486 GCA_963573925.1 Callimico goeldii | reverse complement strand
GCTCACGCCTGTAATCCAAGCACTTTGGAGGCCAAGGTGGGTGGATCACCTGAGGTCAGGAGGTCAAGACCAGCCTAACCAACATGGTGAAACCCCGTCTTTATTAAAAAAAAAAAATTACATTTTTACATGTCAAGGAGGCATTTGTCTCCAGCTAAGGAAATCTGATAAGATAAACATGTGAAAAGAGGGAGTAGAGGAGTCCATGATGCATTCATCTCAAGCTCAGTAAATCTACATTTTACATAAGATAAACATGAACAGAGGGAGTATAGGAAAGAGTCCATGATGCATTCATCTTGTGTTCAGTAAATCTACATTTTACATGGGATAAATGTGTGAAAACAGGGAGTAGGAGTCCATGATGCATTTATCTGAAGCCCAGTGAATCTGCATTTTACATAAGACAAAGTAAACGTGAAAAGGAGTAAAGAGTCCGTGATGCATTCATCTCAAACCCAGTGAATCTACATTATATATATATATATATATGTATTTTTTTTAAAGAGGGGGTTTCACCATGTTGGTCAGGCTGGTCTCAAACTCCTGACTTCAGGTGATCCACCCGCTTTGGCCTCCCAAAGTGCTGGGATTACAGGTGTGAGCCACTGTGCCCGGCCTACATTATGTGGTTTTTATTTTTATTTATTTTTTTGAGACAGAGTCTTGCTCTGTTGCCAGGTGCCAGGCAGGAGTGCAGTGGCGCGATCTTGGCTCACTGCAACCTCTGCCTCCCCAGTTCAAGCAATTCTCCTGTCTCAGCCCTCTGAGTAGCTGGGACTACAGGTGCATGCTACCATGCCCAGCTAATTTTTGTAATTTTAGTAGAGACGGGGTTTCACCATGTTGGCCAGGATGGTCTCCATCTCTTGACCTCCTGATCCACCCGCCTCGGCCTCCCAAAGTGCTGGGATTACAGGCGTGAGCCACCGCGCCCGGCAGTTTTTGGTTTTTTTTTTTTTGAATCTACATTTTATATAAGGTAAACATGTGAAAAGAAGTCAAGGAAAGAGTCCATGATGCATTCATCTTGAGCTAGACCAGTCTGCATTTTACATAAGACAAACATATGAAGAGGGAGTAAAGGGTTTACGATGGATTTATCTGGAACTCAGTAAATCTGCATTTTACATCAGATGAAGTAAACATGAGCAAAGAGGGAGCAGGGGAAGGGGCAATGCTGCATTTATCTCAGGGTAGGTGGAAGGATGGTTTGTGGTCCTGTCCTTGACCTATACATGTGAAAATAAGCTGGTAATCAACATTGTCAGTGTGAGATGTAACAGAACTTGGTTTTAGGGCCAGTTTATAGGGGAGACGTATCCTGAAAGATTTAGGGGCTCACTTTGTGAGGGAGGCCATCTGGGAAGATATGGAGCCTTCTGTCATGGCGAGCACCTGGCTTATGCAAGAGGCTGGAACACGGGGTTATGAAAGTGTAGCTCTCTGGGAACAAAAGGGAAGGCAGTATTGCGTGACTCAGTTTCCAAGCTTGACTTTCTCTTTAGCATAGTGAGTTTGGGGGCCTGAGACTTCATTTTCCTTCATGATACCAACATGCTGGTGTGTGGATCCTATGAAAGGAATTTTTAATATGGATGGCAAACAAGCACGTGAAAAGATGCTTAACATTATTCATCATTAGAGAATGCAGTTTTTTGTTTTGTTGTGTTTTTTTTTTTTTTTTTTTGATATTTAGTCTTGCACTGCCTCCAGGCTGGAGTGTACTGGCAGGATCTCGGCTCACTGCAACCTCTGCATCCCAGGTTCAAGCAATTCTCCTGCCTCAGTCTCCAAACTAGCTGGGACTACAGGCACCTGCCACCACACCCAGCTAATTTTTGAATTTTTAGTAGAGATGGGATTTCACTGTGTTAGTGGGGATGGTCTTAATCTCTTGACCTTGTGATCCACCCACCTCGGCCTCCCAAAGTGCTGGGATTACAGGTGTGAACCATGACGTCTGGCCAAGAATGCAGATTAAAAGCACTGTGAGGGCCCAGTGGCGCACACCTGTAGTTCCACCCACTCAGGAGGCTGAGGCAGGAGCATCACTTGAGCTCAGGAGTTTGAGGCTGTAGTGTGCAATGTTTATGCCTGTGAATTGCCACTGTACTCTGGCCTGGGCAACATAGCAAGAAAAATTTTTTCATTAAAAAGATAGGCCAAAAACACTGGGCGTGGTGGGTCACGCCTGTAATCCCAGCACTTTGGGAGGCTGAGGCAGGTGGATCCACCTGAGGCAGGTGGATCACGAGGTCAAGAGATTGAGACCATCCTGGTCAACATAGTGAAACCCCGTCTCTACTAAAAATACAAAAAATTAGCTGGGCATTGTGGCACGTGCCTGTAATCCCAGCTACTCAGGAGGCTGAGGCAGAATTGTCTGAACCCAGGAGGTGGAGGTTGCAGTGAGCCAACATCGCACCATTGCACTCCAGCCTGGGTAACAAGGCAAAACTCTGTCTCAAAAAAAAAAAAAAAAAAGGCCGAGTGTGGTGGCTGCTGCTTGAAATTTCAATGTTTTAGGAGGCCGAGGTGGGAGGATCACTTGAGCCTAGGAGTTTGAGACCAGCCTGGGCAACATAGTGAGACCCTGTCTCTGACAACAACAACAAATATAAACAAATAAATAAAACCACGATGAGGCGCCAATACACATGAATGAAAATGTCCAAAATGAGGAAGGCTGACCCATGCCCCGTGTTGGTGAGAGCATGGGAGGAACTGGAACTCTCCTTTCCTGCTAAACTCACTTTCCTCTGAATAAGAAACATGTTATCCAAGTAACAAGCAATTCTCTTGGTTCTCCTTTCACTCTTCAATGTTTTCCTTCCTGAATGTAAATTTCCTTTGGAAAACACAATAGAAGTGTCTCAACATGTTGCAGATACAACTGTCACATGATCCAGCTGGTTCTATTCCAACTTCCTCCCCACAAACTGAGATTCCTTTTTTTTTTTTTTGACACGGAGTTTTGATCTTGTTACCCAGGCTGGAGTGCAACATGTGATCTCAGCTCACTGCAACCTCTGCCTCCCGGATTCAAGCAATTCTCCTGCCTCAGCCTCCCAAGTAACTGGGATTAGAGGCATCCACTACCAAGCCCAGCTAATTTTGTATTTTTAGTAGAGACAAGGTTTCTCCATGTTGGCCAGGCTGGTCTCCAACTCCCGACCTCAGGTGATCCAACTTACCTCAGCCTCTGAAAGTGCTGGGATTACAGGTGTGAGCCACTGCGCTTGGCCAGAACTGGGATTCTTCTTTTTCTTTGTTTTCTCTTTTTGAGACAGTCTCTTTTTTTTTTTTGAGACGGAGTTTCGCTCTTGTTACCCAGGCTGGAGTGCAATGGCGCGATCTCGGCTCACTGCAACCTCCGCCTCCTGGGTTCAGGCAATTCTCCCGCCTCAGCTTCCCAAGTAGCTGGGATTACAGGCACCCGCCACCATGCCCAGCTAATTTTTTGTATCTTTAGTAGAGACGGGGTTTCACTATATTGACCAGAATGGTCTCGATCTCATGACCTCGTGATCCACCCGTCTTGGCCTCCCAAAGTGCTGGGACTACAGGCTTGAGCCACCGCGCCCGGCCAATATGGTACAATTCTATGAGCTATAGTCCTTATGTTATACATTAAATCTCTAGACTTGTTCATCCCACATACCAGCTACTTTGTATCTTCTGACCTATATCTTTTCATTTCCACTCCACCCACGCTGTCCCTGGTAACCACCGTTTTGTTCTTTCTCTCTGTATATTTAATTTTTTTTCTTTTAGATTCCACATGAGTGAGATCATTCAGTATTTTCCTTTGGACCCAAAGGAAATAACTTATTTCATTTAGCATAATGTCCTCCAAATTCATCCATGTTTTGACAAATGGCAATATCTTGTTCTTTTTTAGAGCTGGATTATTCCATTTTGTGTGTGTGTGTGTGTGTGTGTGTGTGTGTGTGTGTACATACCACGGTTTCTTTGTCCAGTCATTCCTCGATGGATGGTTAGCTTGTTTCCACACCTTAGCTATCATGAACAATGCTGCCGTAAACATGGGAGTGCAGATATCTTTACAAGGTGATGATTTCACCTCCCTTGGGAGATGAAAGGGATTGCTGAGTCATACAGTAATCTCACTTTTCATTTCTTTAGGAACCTCCTCATTAGTATAGTGGTAAGTAACCCCGCCTGTCCCCATCCCTTTCAAGAAGGGTTCCGTCTCAGGCAACTGGCTTCTTTGTCCTTCTAGACGCAGAATTAAGGGACAAGGAAATAGGTTAAAAGGAAAAACAGGCAATCTAGGACTGTGGAAGAGGTTTTAGGTTGAGCAGCTTTTCAGAAAGTATGAGGGAGAAAGTGCCACAGTATGTGAAGAAAGTAGGTGAGAGAAAGAAAGAAAAGGAATCTTAAAATGTGATCACTTCATGATATTTGAGAAAAACAAACGTAATCCATGTTGAAATTACTCTTTTGTTGCTGGACTATGCTCCCTTATGGGTTACAAACCATTAGGATTCCAGTGTATGTAAGGACTGAAAGAGTTACAGCAATCAAGTTGAGAAATAAAAACAGGGAAGGCTTTGTCCACAACCAGAAAAACATGCATTTCCCTACAGTGACTGGGTCCAAAGGAACCCAAGCATGTAGGAGCTAACATGCAAGGGCCTTTGTTTGAAAGTGAAGTGGAGTTCTGGTGGTCAAGTCGATGTGTGCACAGAATCTAGGAGGTCAGGTAGGCTAATACCACTCAAACCTTCAGATGCATCTAATATGAATCCGCAGAGGATCGCCTTAAAATAAAGATTTGAATTCAGTGTGTTCAGAATAAGCCTGAGGATCTGCATTTCTAACGAGCTCTGGGATGATATGAGGCAGCTGGCCCAGGGACCACACTGGAGTGGCAAGGAAGTCGGACAACAGATGAATTCGTATATAGGCATGAGGCAGATCCTGATGAAAGAAGTCACTTGTCCAAGTAGACTCAAAAACTTCGATATCTTTCAGAACTAGAAGGAATCTCAGCACTTTAAACAATTTCTGTCTGTGTTAAAGGTGGTTCAAAGGTTTATGAACATCTAAACTACAAGATATTCCAAGGTGAAAGGGAAGGGAAAGGGGGCTGAGTGCTGAGTCTCGAGGTAAACTGGAGAGTAATGTAAAGCGACACAGCATTTTTATGAATAAACGCTGAAATGACGTGTTCGCACATTTCCTCTTTCCCAGCCACAGGTGTTATGTGCCTTTAGAGCAGGATGGCACACTGCCCTGAATACACCAATCTTTTGACTCTTGCCTTTTTGACTTGGAGTACTCACCAAGCCATATGAGACCCTGATGATACAACGAATACTTGATATTGCTAAACTTGTACCTCAAATTCTCATGTTACTGTGAACTGAACCTTTGAAAATTTGCCTTTGAAGAAAAAAATCTGCACTCCATCATTAATACCTTTAGCCAGTGCAAGAATTTCAAATAGTTAGTGTTTTTTATGAACAATTATAGCTATTTGCTCATGTTTAACCTTTCCTTTATTAATAAAAACATTAGCAACAGATTCTATTTAGTTCCAAAGCAATTATAAAACAGTTAAACACTGCTATCCGAGGGATGTTTTCCCAAATGTACGCTGAAATTGTCCGTACTCAGAATTATTATGAGAATTTCAATCATGAATATTATACTTTCTAACAGGCCAGCCGTTTATTTGCCTTTCAATATCGGGTGATGATCCCTATTCCCTCCTCCTAAGCTAATAACTGACCCATCTGTCCTGAAGATAAATTGCAATTATTTTTGCCTGTACGCCCTTATTACTATGTAAATTTCTCTAAATTTTCGGGCAGTGACAATTGCCTGGACAACCCAGATGAGATAATATCATTGCCACTTACTGGAAATGAGTGATGTTAAAAACATGTCTTGTAAAAGCAACAAAATAGAATCAACAGAATAAAAAAAAGCAAAATCTTAGAAAGCCCTGTTAAAAAATGGGAATTCAAAGCCTAGGTGCCTTGTTGAGAAATGAAAGGTAGCTCCAAAATGAGTGATTAGAAACTTTGGGAGCAAAACAGCTCCTCTTTGTGCTCTGAGAATACTCCCTCCATGTTCCGTGAGCAGAACCCAGAGATTCCCACAGCTACAGAGGAAGAAGGAACCCACGGCAGCTGATGGTAACTAGTTCAGTTTCTCTGCATCTCTCCTTTGAATGTCTTGGAAGATACACATTTGTGGTGATGCTCTCAGGGCAAACTCCAAAGTGGGGTTCAACCTGGGAGGCACGAGGGTTCTTGGTGTCTCGTAGGAAGAAATCCATGCGCTATTGGACAGAGTGAAGTGAAAGCAAGTTTGTTAAGAAAGTAAAGGAACAAAAGGGTGGCTACTCTGTAGGCAGAGCTGCCCGAGGGCTGCTGGTTGGTTATTTTTATGGTTATTTATTGATTATATGCTAACCACGGGATAGATTATTCATGAGTTTTCTGGGAAAGAACAAGTGATTCCTGGAACTGAGGGTTCCTCCCCCTTTCACACCATTTAGGATAACTTCCAGATGTTGCCATGGCATTTGTAAACTGTCATGGCACTGGTAGGAGTTTCCTTTAATATGCTAATGTATTATAATTACTGTATAAAGAGCAGTCAGGACAGCCAGAGGTC
The DNA here is from genome assembly GCA_963573925.1 of Callimico goeldii. Taxonomy (NCBI): domain Eukaryota; kingdom Metazoa; phylum Chordata; class Mammalia; order Primates; family Cebidae; genus Callimico; species Callimico goeldii. The sequence goes on along the minus strand of CAUYOR010111080.1, from coordinate 22,832 downwards.
CCTTTCCTTGTCATCTTGGTTTTAGGCAGGTTCTGGTTGGCTTCTTTACCATATATCATTTTGTCAGTGGGGTCGTTGTGACCTGTACTTGCAAAACCAATCCCACCTAATTCCAACCTCAGTATCAGGTTTGAGATTCAAAGATATTCCCCACTTCTTTTTTAAGTTTAGTTTAATATAATTTTAAATTCAGGGGATACATGTGCTTATTAGTTACATGAGCATTACCTTTGTAATGGTGGGGATTGGGCCTCTGTTGTACCCATCACTCAAGTATTGAGCATTGTGCTAGGTAATTTTTCAGTCCTCACCTGTCTCCTACCATACTATACATCCAAAAAAAGAACAAAATCATGTATTTTGCCACAACATGGATGGAGCTGGAGGCCAGGATCTAAACTGAACTAACAAAGAAGCAGAAAATCAAATAGCGCATGTTCTGGCTTATAAGTGGAAACTAAATAAAGGGACGTAAAGATGGAGAAAATAGACTCCGGGGATCCAAAAGTTGGGGGAAATCACAGAGAATCAAGTTCCTGTTGATTTAAACCAGCATTTAGAGAATCTTAGGTTTGTGGCCACATTATAGTATTACTGATTTTTTGGGGTCCTGGCTGTCAAATGACATGCTACTTTTGTTAACTCTCTAACTTTATGTTAAAAACACTTAATGAACACCTTAGAATAAAGATATCTAGATCTATAGTGATTATTAAAACAATACAAAGAAATAATTACAACCTGCTTTTAAAATTAAAAACATTTTGGCTATTTAGGTCCCTAGTAAGAAAATGAATTCCAGGATTTTGTAATAGCTTTAGCTTTTATGTATATAAATACAACTTAATTTAAGAAATAAAATATCACCATTTTGTTTACACATTGCACAAAAGTAGAGAACAATTTTGAGACATTATCAGGACAAAATAAGAACCGAGGCAATCTCTTTGATTAATATAAATAAGGTATAATACCTCCAAGTATTGGACAAATGCCTTTTCTGTAAGTAGGTAAATCCCTGAAGAATGTACATGGTACCAGATACCCCTGAAAATGTTATAGTGCAATTCTAGACCTCTTCAGGAAATTTGGGGTCTTGGTTAGCACTGCTTTTCTAATTATTAGATAGATAGATTAGCTAGAGAAATAGATGGATTATAGATAGGTAGATAGATAATGGTTTTGTGTGTGTGTGTGTGTGTACATATTTTTTTATTTCAATTTCAGCAAGCTTGAGAAGGGCTGCATGGTGGCAAGGGTATGACTTACAGACAACTAATTTGCATAATGATTGGCTTGAGTCTTTTGTGATTTCATTTAAATGGTGGTTCCTTCTAGTGTTTTCCATTAATTCCAATCCACAATCCTCATTCTATTTCAGAAACTCACCTAATAATAGCAGTAAATAAAACCTCTCTATAGTTAATGTTACTTGCCCTTCTCATTTTGGGCCTCACTATCTTCATTAAGTTGGAACCACATGATCTCAATGATACGGAGCCTGTAATTTCATTTAGATTTGAAGCTATAGCTGGGGAAAAAGGGAGGGAAACCCAACTCATGTCTTTGAAATGATTCAGCTTCCCTTGGCATAGCATAACCTGGCCTTTCAGTGTTCTGAGTGGGGGAGTAGCAGCTGAGGCACAGGGAGAAAAGGGGCCTCCTCTAACTGGTTCCCAGGCCTAGAATTGGGCAAGCAGGGAGAGCCATTTTCAGGCATTGGCAACCTAATATAGAACCTTATGAAATATTTATTGTGTTTTTATGGTGCTGTTCTGGGTTGTGAGAGAGTAACCTCAAGGAGTTCACAATCCAAGGAGAGAAACACATAAAATATTTAACTTTTTTTCTAGACAACTAACTCTTAACATTTTAATCCTAAAGAAGAAAACCCTCAAAGGAAACTGTTCTCAAATGCTAATCACAGGGTCTCATTTCTTCTGGCTGATTCTAGATTCCCTTATCAGTTAGTGCTTCTTAACCACCTGTACTACACGCAGCTCTGTGAGGTTCTGTGGGGCTGGGAGTCCAGAGTAGGGTGGATTTCCTCCCTGAGGTCCAAGGGGTGTAGCACCCTGTCCCCTGACCTAAATCCATGGCAGCACTTAGGCCTGGATGCTAATGGCCTGTTTACTGACTTGCTCTCCTTCCCATTAGGAACTCTGAGGGACATGGCTTGCAGTCCCATGGATAGGCAGTCCTCACACCCCAGATCCCAGCTCAGAGCAGGATAGGGGAGGCCCTCAGTAAATGCTACTGAGTTGCAATGAGGTGTTTACTGGCCTTGCATATCTTTCTGCTGATGGCCAGCATCCTGGAGGCCTGGAAAGGACCTGGGCTCTGCAATCAGGAGACTTGAGCGTAAGCTCATACTGCTGATGGCCCTGTGATGCACTCCTGTGAGCCAGCCTCCCTGAGTCTCATTTTCACAGTCTCTGACACAGACATGGCAACAGTGACATGTTGTGAGAATTAAATGAATCCAAAAGCACTTTAAATCTATAAAAGATCATAGGTATATGAACTCCACAGATAAGCACTTCATCAGACCAAAGGCTGTGCTTGGCTTTCTCCCTGGGATCAATGTCAGCCCAGATGGTTGTATTTGGCAGTACCAGCCCCTGATGCTCAGAACTATCACAGAGGATGGGATTTTTGTCCCTCATGGGGTTTATAAAATAGAAGAAGAAATAGCTGTGACTTGTTTACAAGAGATAATATAGCCTTCACTATCCAGAAGACAAACACAGTAAAATATCAAGTCCCTCTTCACTCCACCCACTCCATTCCTGTAAGCCTAGCATGCTTGGAGCCAGGAGCTACTGCAACCTTGCTTTAAACTAGGGATTATCTGTACAGTGGATTATTCCCCTATTCAGACAGAAGTTATATAGGCTGGCTCAATAAAAATTTACAGTCAAGGTTTGATCTCCTCTTGTGGACTTGGATGGGATTGGAAGAGGATGAGCAAAGACAAGCAATATATTACCTTGATTTGATTTTGAAGTCTAGATTTTGGAATGCAGTCCAAGATGGTGTTCATGCTATATACCCCTTAAAGGAAAATGAATACTCACATCATGCAGGAATAATAAGGAACTAATCTAGTTTTGAACTAAAATTAGGAAGAAAGCCGTTCAACTTCCATCTATGCTGAATGAGTCTCCATCTTGAAGTGAACAATCAATGTGCATTACTTTTTGAAGGCTGGAGCTGACACTTTGACCTTCAAAAGTCATCAGACAATTTGTGAACTAAGTCTGTTCTTCACTAATCCAATCTGGTTCTTCTGAGGGCTTGTCTGGTTGGACAAGTCTCAGTGGGAAAGGAGTCCTGTTAAATACAGTCATCAATGCATTGTAACTGTGTTCTCGACTCCCTGGGGATCCAGGCAGCTCTATTCCCAGGCTGGGAGGAGGAGAACGCATCCTGAAGCAGCACTGACAAGTTAGAATTTTCAGGTTCAGATGGCCTGGATTGCCATGGAAAACCTCCTTGGAATAAAGCTGACTCCAGATGCACCCATCAGCCCAAAGCTTGTTAGCAGAGCATATTACATTTCTGTTTGATGATGACACTTTCATTTATACAAATTTCAGTAAAGATAATCACTGTCATTCTCAACCCTGATCTTATTTCTCATAGCCTCAAAGTTTTTTTTTTATGATTGACTCCTCGCTAAATCCTATTGCTAAATGTATTAATAAGCTTTTCCTTTCAAATGGAGCATATCTGTGAGCTCTCAGGTTCTCCAGTTGGACCCATTTCTAGCCCCTTCCTTGGTGTGGCAGCGCTCAGCCTGGTATGGGACAACTGCCTAAGATGGGAGTGAGGGCTCCGGGGCATGCCACAGGGGGATTCACACCCACTCCTCTAAGAAAGCCAGAAGTTCCACTGAGAAGCGATTCCTTCTTCCTTTCAGGAGCCTAGTTCCAGGAACCTGGCAAACATCTCCATTTTTTGTTTTTGTTTTGAGACAAGGTCTTGATCTGTTACCCAGGCTACAGTGTGGTGGCACAATCATGGCTCACTGCAACGTTGAACTCCTTTCACCTCAGCCTCCCGAGTATCTGGGGCTACAGGTTCATGCCACCGCACCCAGCTAATGTTTGCTGGTTTGTTTTCATTTCTAGTAGAGACAATGTCTCACTGTGTTTCCAAGGCTGGTCCTGAACTCCTGGGCTCAAGTGACCCTCCTGCCTCTGCCTCTCAAAGTGTTGGAATTATCGGTGTGAGCCACTATGCCCAGCGCTTGATGATCTTTGGATGATAATTTGGATCTATTCACTAAGCGACTCTGGGCTGAGGACATTCCATCTCTCCCCATCCCAGGAGATATTACTGTGCCAGACTCAGAGGGGTGAATTCTGGCAGTTTATCTGATAGTAGAAAGTGAGATAAAACCCTTTCCTCTTTTCCCATTAAAATGATTTTTCTCCCCTTCCTCCTTCTCTCATTTCCTCTCATCTTTCTGTACATCCTTCTTTTTTCTTTCCTGTACTATCTTCCTTCCTTTAAGCAATAGAGCCCTTAATTCAAACAAAATTTCACATTTCAAATACATATGTAAAGTGATTAAAAATAACTGCTTTGACTAATGCAGTGAGTGACAAGTTGTCAGCTTCCTTTTCTTCCCATTCTCCCCTCAACTACAGTATGCTCACCATACCTGTAGATGCACACACCTGTACACATATGCACACCAGCACTCACACACACAGCTGTATAGACACACCCTTGTATACACACGCTCACCTACACTCACACACCTAAATACATATGCACATCTGCATTCACACAGCTGTATAAACACCTTTCTGCATACATATACTCACGAACATTGACACATATGCACACCTGTATTCACATAAACACTTGCAATACACACTGTACACATAACACAACTATATACATATACACACCTGCACCTCACACACACCTGCAATACACACCTGCACACACATGCACAATACACACCTGTACACATATGCACACCTGCACTCACACAGATACCTGCAATTCACACTTGCATATACAAAACTGTATGCATATACATACCTGCACTCACACATCTTCAATACACACCTGCACACACATTTACACCTGCACACATATACATGTGCATACGTAAAACACACAGGCACATGTGCACATACATGAACACACATGCATGCATTCACGTGGGAACACATATATACACACATGCATTCTGTGCAATGAGACCTGTGAACACTTGGAAATCCTAAGGAATTCTTGCAGCCTCGTCTGAAAACCACACTTTTAGGACACTTTGGAAGTGCCACTCAGTGTCATTCCCACTAGGATTTGGGAGTACAAGCATACCATGTTTTATTGTGCTTTGCCTTATTGTACTTTCCAGAGAATGCACATGTTGAAGGTTTGTGGCAACCCTACATGGAGCAAGTCTCAGCACTATTTTTTTCCAACAGCATGTGCTCACTTCGTGTCTCTGTGTCACATTTGGTTGATCCTGAAATATTTCAAATGTTTTCATTATTATTACACCTGTTATGGTGATCTGTGATTGGTGATCTTTGATGTTACAACTGTAATTGTTTGGTGCACCACAAGCCATGCCCATAACAGACAGAACACTTAATTGATAAATGTCATGTGTGTCCTGACTACTCCACTGACCAGCTGTTCCCCTACCTCTCTCCCTCTCCTAGGGTCTCCCTATGCAATGAGCCACAATAACATTGAAAGAAGGCCAATTAACAACTCTGCAATGGTCTCCAAGTGTTCAAGTGAAAGGAAGAGTCATGTGTCTCTCAACTTCAATGAAAAGCTAGAAATGACTAAACTTAGTTAAGAAGGTATATTGAAAGCTGAAGACGCTAGGCATCGTGTGCCAAACAGGTAGCCAAGTTGTGAATGCAAAGGAAAAGTTCTTGAAGGAAATTAAAAGTGCTACTCCAGTGAACACACAAATGATGAGAAAGTAAAACAGATGTATCGTCAACATGGAGAAAGTGTGAGTGGTCTGGATAGAAGATCAAACCAGCCGCAACATTCCCTTCAGACAAAACCTAATCCAGAGCAAGGCCCTAACCCTTCAATTCTATGAAGGCTACAAGAGGTGAAGAAGCTCCAAAAGAAAAGTTGGAAGCTAACGAAGGTTGGCTCATAAAGTTTAAAGAAAAAGCCATCTCCATAACGTAAAAGTGTAAGGTGAAATCAAAATGCTGATGTAGAAGCTGCAGCGAGTCACCCAGAAGATCTAGCTAAGATCATTAATGAAGGTGGCTACACTCAGTGACAGATTTTCTGTGGAGATATAACAGTTTTCTATTGGAAGATGCCATCTAGGCCTGTCAAACTAGACGGAAAGTGATGCCTGGCTTCAAAGCCTCAAAGGACAGGCTGCCCTCTTATTAGGGTATAACACAGCTGAGTGACTCTGGAGCCAGTGCTCATTTACCATACTGAAAATTCTGGGCCCTTAAGAATGATGCTACATCTACTCTGCTTGTGATCTAGAAATGGAACAGCAAAGCCTGGATGGAAGAATATCTGTTTACAGCATGGTGTGCTGAATACTTTAAGCCCATTCTTGAGACTTACTGCTCAGAAAAAAAAAAGATTCTTTTCAAAGTATTACTGTTCACTGACAATATACCTGGTCACTCAAGATCTATGGTGGAGATGTACAGAGATGAATGTTGTTTTCGTGCCTGCTAACACAATATTCATTCTGCTGCCTACGGGTCACAAAATAATTTCAACTTTCAAGTCTTATTATTTAAGAAATACATTTTATAAAGTTATTGCTGCCATAGTAATTCCTCTGATGAATCTGGACAAGGTAAACTAAAAACCTTCTGGAAAGCATTTGCCATTGTAGATGCTGTTAAGAACATTTGTGATTTATGGGTGGAGGTCAAAATATCAGGATTTATAGGAGTTTGGAAGAAGTTGATCCCAACTCTCACAGATTAACTTTGAAGTGTTTGAGACATCAGTGGAGGAAGTAACTGCAGATGTGGTAAAAATAGCAAGAGAACTGGAACTATAAATGGAGCCTGAAGTTGTGACTGAGTTTTTGTAGATAAAATTTTAACAGGTAAGGAGTTACTTCATATGGATGAGCAAAGAAGGTTGTTGGAATCTACTCCTGGTGAAGATGCTGTGAACATTGTTGAAACGACATTATAGGGGTTAGAATATTCCATAAACTTAGTTAATAAAACAGTGTCAGGATTTGAAAGGACTGACTAATTTTGAAAGAAGTTCTTCTATGGGTAAAATGCTATCAGACAGCATTGCATGCTACAGAGAATCTTTGGTGAAAGGAAGAGTCAATCAATGTGCAGACTTCAGTGTCTTATTTTTAAAAATTGCCTTGGTACCCCAGCCTTCAGCAACCACCATCCTGATCAGCCATTAACATGGAGGCCGGACCCTCCACCAGCAAAAAGGTAAGGATTCACTGAAGGCTCAGATGATCATTAGCATTTTTAGCAATAAATTGCTTTTAAATTAAGGTATGTACATTGTTTTTCAGACATAATACTATTGTACTTTTGATGGACTACAATAGAGTGTAAATATCCCTTTTATATGCACTAGGAAACCAAAAATTTCATGTTACTTGTTTTATTGCAGCGGTTTGGAATTGAATGTTGAATATCTCTGAGGTATGCCTGTATAAAACTTTGAATGAATTTGGTTTAAGTTGGATAACCTGCCCTCCATTCACGGAATCCACTTTTCCTTAAATTAGGGCCACAGGCACGCACAGCCATGTGGAGTAGTTAGAGCCACAGTTCTGTCGTATGGATTCCACAAGACATGATGGCATTGCACATATCATAAAGCCAATGGTCATTGGAAAGGCTTGCCCATGTGATGAAGTTTTCAGACAACTAACACGTTGATCCTGGGAAGGTTAGGGTGTACTTGGTAGATTCTGCTGTGGGATCTGGCTCAACCTTTATCTTCCTGTTTACCCAGACTTACCTGTAGCCCTGAGCTAGGCAAGAAATTTGTTAAATTTCTCCTCTCCTGCACAGGGGATTTGGGGTGCAGAGTGCATTGCTGGTCCTCCAGGACCAGGTTACACAGAGAAATGTGGTCTCCCTGCTCGTATTTAAAAGCTCTAGCTCCTGCAAATGATGTAGTTAATGTAGCATTAAAAATGATGCATAAAATATACTATTAAGCTTGGTTGCCTGGAAAAACTCATAAAGACGTGTTGCAGCTTTTTTTTTCTTTTTATCTGCAGCATGATATTGCAGTAAGCATCTTTTACATTCCATTCTAAACTTCAGAGAACAGGTGGCCCAATACTGAAAAATATATCATCTATTTATTCATTAGGCCATCTTTTTAAGAGAATATGCAGAATTTGCAGAAAAGTAACTTAAGGTCTTCTTTTTACTTCACAAGAATAAGTGGACTCTGGACTTTCCCTAGAGGAAGTTCTGACAGCAATAAAGTACAGATAAAATTTATGACAATGACTGAGACAGAGGCAGAAAATCGCGTTTGCCAGCCTAATGGTGAGGGAATGTATTCTCTTTCCGGGTCCACAAGGGGGCATAGTTTCAAAGGTAAGAACTTCCCAGCGCCATACTTCCACCCACCTCTCCATCCAGGATCTTAGAGGTCTTTGTTTAACTTTCGAGCTGGTGGGAAAAAATCAAAGATCAATCACCCCAGCAGAAGTTTAAAGGAACTCCTTTCAGAGGCTGGAAAACTTGAATGGGGCGGGGATTCCTGCCAGCTTAAAAGTCCCTGCCCACATGCAGGCAGACTCCATATCTGGATTCCCTTCCACGACCTTGTGGAAGCTACTTTTCTCTCTATCCATTTATTTCTCTTTTTTTCTCTCTCTCCCTCTGCCTAAATAAATCACTTTCTGCAAAAACTCTTTGGGGTCTGATATTTACTTATGTGTGCACTGTGCCTGGTGGAGTCCTTTCTCCCATTTTTGGATGAGTGAGGGACCAAGAGCCTGGAAGAAAACAGCCCACTGGGGAGCAACCTGAGCCTCCCCCAGATCCTGGAACCTGGTCTCAATGGGTTACCCTCAAAGGTATCCAGCCCAAGTTACCATCAGTAATAGTTCCTACACTAGAAGTACCTGAGCCTCTATAGTTCTCAAGAGCAGTAGTAACTACCAACCTCCCTAACTTCCTCCCACCCTTAGCTTTAGACCACTGATTTCCCTTAGTTTCCTTATCATTGGCTTGAATAGGCATTGTCCTTCCTGCTCACCCAAGCAGATGCTTAACAGGTTTGGCCAAATCCTCACCCCAGGCAAAGGGTGGGGTGTCCAATTCAGATCCCGATTATCAGATTGCACACCCTAGTAATGGGGATGTGAATTGGTGTATGGGACAGGGGCAAGAGGAGTTGAGGTGGTAAGGGCACTCCTAAAGAAATCTGCAGGGCATTCTTGTTCACGTTTTTATTCTGGTGGTGAGGGAGGGCCCTGGGGAAGGGCTTGGAGAGAAGGTGAGAAGGCAGACAAGAATTGAATAGGCATACATAGAATGTCCCATCTACATTTCTTATTGCCAAGCTGACATTTAAGAGATAGAGTATAAGAAACAATTAGGGTTCACTGGTTGATCACGGCAAACCCTTTCAGAAGGCCCGTGATGTATAGTTTGGCACAAATAGTTTTTAAACAATCCAAGAGCTATAAGAGAGATGCAAGGTCACTATATAGAGCGTTGTGACATGGCTGGGAGTTCTGTGATTGATTTGAGTCTTGAAGAATGGGTTTATGAGAGGCCAGAGTGCTGGGAGGTTTGTGCATGGAAGACCTCACATCAGGGAACATGTGCAGAATACCAGAAGCATGGCATTCAGGGATGAGAGTATTGCTAGAAATACGCTGCAAAGGTTAGACAAGGGCTCTATAGTCAGGCTAAGCAATTTGAACCCATCATGAATAAAATGGGTCTAATGATACAGTTTCCATTTTAGAAATATAATTTTAGTAACTAGTGCAAAATACACAGAGTTGCGGAGGCAGCTGAGGGGAAGGAGATCAATGAGGGGACAACTGAAGGCAAGCCATGCAGGAAGGAAGGACCTCATGTCGGGCAATAGCAAGGGGAGGAGGAAGAGTTGTATCTGGGAGAATCTCAGAGGGAGAAAAAGACAATGGGGAGACTGATTGAATGAGAGGCTTAGGAGTGAAGGAGGAGTCAAGGATGACAGCAGGCTGTTTGACTTGATCAGTCAATTGTATTTTCTTATGAAAGGCATGGGAGGGAAACTGAGGGAGCACCTGCTCCCTTTTTAGATCTTGAGAAGGGCAATGGAGGTCATCTCCCTTTTCTCACCCTTCCAGAAAGGATACATAAAGCCTTTTCAGAACTCCCAAGAGGAAGGGATTCATTATTTTATTCATTCATTATATTATTTCCAAATAGAAAGCAGACCTAGACTGGGGAATTTAGTTCTACCAGATGAGAATGACTACCCAGTGAAGTATTTATTACTAGGTCGGTCTTCTTCAATCTCTCATTTCATTTATGAGATGGGGGAAATGAATTAGAATTTTTCTGCTTGAAATAGATGCTAGCTTTTCTCTTGGAAATAACTGACCAGTAAACATTTAAAGATCAAGCCCTTGATCCCACAAGCACTGCACCATCTGGAGAGCTGGCATTCAGAAAGAACAGGGTCCTTCTTTCCCTGTGATGCTTGGGAGCCCGCAGTTTTCCAGTAATGCAGCCCTGGGCAGTTTAAAGTATCTCTTTTTGGTTTAATTGTGTTCTTTGGCTCAGGAGATCTCACATTGTCTGGTAGAGTCCTGGCTCATCACCAATCACTAATGGGCCATCTTGTGGCTATTGAGTGCATCATTGGCTTGGTATGCTTGTTCAAGTTTTTAAGAGTTGACTTGTAAACAGGTGAAGGGGAATGTTGGACCTTGGTCTGTGGACACAGCCAAATATCACAAGTTCTTTCTACAACAACAAATTGCTCATGAGGCACCTATGCAGGTGGTTTTTAGTGTCTTTCAATTATTGATAAAAGTGGTGTTTGTCCCCCAACTCTTCCATTTGCCACAAACTTTTACATCTCATAAAACCATCTTCTCCATTTAAAAATGATTTTATCATCTTTCTAGTTTGCTATATGACTCTGGGCTAATAGACAGAAACATCTGTCTTCAGCAGCCATGTTGACAGATACTCCACAAATACAGAGTTTTATAAAAATTTGAAAAAGAGAATATAGTACAAATCTTTTAAGCCTGCTACCTGGACTTTAATGCACTTAACTCTGGATTCAGTGCTGGGGGCATATTCATTTTTATTCATTGCACTGTGATTTTCAGTCATTAAAAATGTCTTCATTTTCAAATCCATATAGAAGTCTTGCCTATCACTGTTCTGTGTCTTCATCAGTAAAGAATGATTTAAATGAGCACACATGTTTGTAAGATCCTCTTAGATAATAAATTCTTCCTCTTGAGAGTTCTGTTATCTTTGAAATTGAGTACATCTACCATGTTTTTCATACAGTCCAGTTAGGGTTGCTAGATTTAGCAAATAAAAATACAAAATGCCTGAAATTTAGATTTCAGATAAATAAATACTTAAGTATAAATATGCCCTATACAGTATTTGGGACACACTTATACTAACACACACAGAAAAGTATTTCTGATGTTCAAACTGGGTATCTTCCACCTTATCTGGTGAACCTAAACCTTCCATAAATTGAAGGTTAGCATACAAACCCAATGATTCTTGCTTCCTCAACCTTTTGTGTCTTTGCACAAGGCAATTTCAATAACCAGAATATTTTATTTTGAAGGATAGCCTTTCTCTGTGTATATTTGGAGAAGGCTTCTGATATGGCCCTGTCATGTTAGATTCTTGGTAAATAAGCATATAGACCACCCTTATAGGATAAACCCTAAATAAACCTATACGGAACAAACATATGAGTTTCTAAGGGCACATGGAAAGATGGGTGTCCCTCCATTTCATTCACGACATGCAAGACAGAATGGGGATCTAATATTCTGGGTCACCATAGAGGTTAGGTGGAGGTTTCACAGTCATTCAAATGTGAAGGTATTTATCTAACACCATTCTTAGGTTATGAAGATCTTAGCCAAGTCTACCGCTAGGACTTTAAATATGTTTTAAATTGAGGGCTTTTGTAGCCATTTCTCTAAATTACATTTGACATAGACAAAGGATTCCACTTATATTCCAATGAAAATTGCTTTACTGTTAGACAGACCCTCTTAAGCAAGTGTCACTTAACAAGGAGAAGCTAAGGAGAGCACTTAGCATTCTTTTCATAAGTTCCCACATAGAAAAAGGTTCCTTTTTTTTTTCACTTCTAAATTCCTTTGGAAAGTTGCTGACTTTAATTTCCCCTTCCTTCCCAGGATGAGAAGATTAAGGAAAAAAAAACTCACATGTTCATGAGGTCATTAAAATACCTAGGACAGCCCAGTTAATAAAGACATTATATAGCATCCATATTAATCCAACCCTTAATTTTCTATAATCCTAGAATTAATTCCTGAATGGTGGTTAGAATTATGCACAGACCACAGAGAAGCAGCTTAATTCTGCTTTCACAGGCAAGGAAACGGATGGCCAAAGAGGGACATCCCTCGATGAAAATCACATGTCAAATGTAGGATATAGTGAGTGTTGCAAGCGGGTTTCCTGAATCTCTTTTTTCACAATATTTTTTGTTACCAATTTACTCTATACAGAGATGAAAATCATTTAGGTATATTATTGCTTAAAAATAAAAGCCAATGCACCCATGTTCATAAGAGCATTCTTCACAGTAATCAAAAGGTGGAAGCAACCCAAGTGTCCATGAAAGGCTAAATGGATAAACAAAATATAGCTATACAGACAACAGGTTATTACTCAGCCTTCAAAAGGAAGGAGGTTCTGACACATGCTACAACATGGATGAATCTTGAGGACATTATGCTAAGTCAAATAAAGCAGTCATAAATGGACAAATACTATGTAAATCCACTTATATCGGGTATCTAGAGTATCAAATTCATAGAGAAAGTAGAATGGGATTGCTGGGGTTGAGGGAGAGGAAAATGGGGGTCACTGTTGAATGGGGATAGAGCTGGAGGTAGGTGGGTGGTGACGACTGCCCAACAATGTGAGTGCATTTTGTGCTAGTGAGTTGCACATTTTAAGTGTTAAAATACTAAATTTTACATTATGGATATTTTATCTAAAATTTTAAAAAAGAGTCTTCACCAAATAAAAGGAGGAAATCTGATTTTATGGAAGTCCAAGGTGCTTACTTCTAGTGCTTGCTAAGAATTGAGTTTAAAACTGAGAATAGATCTGAAGAATTCAACTACATGGAGGATATAAAAATGGTTAAGAAATCTGTTTCTAGGACAGAAAAATAAGTGACTTTTAAGAAAGTAGGATGCAGTGATTTTCAGGTGGCCTGGAGTGGGGTAGGTCAGGGAGCTGCAGGCAAGGGCACTGGGAAGGCTATCCTGTCCCAGAATACCTCCTTGCACTCTGCCATCTCATTTGGGAGATTCAGTTTGGTCCCATAGTTTCACTTGTAAAATACAAACGCCCTAGAAGAGTTTTATGTCCCAAAACCCCCAGCACAACACATTTAGCCTTACTTTCTGGACTTCCCAACTGATCTTCATTCTCCAACCCACCTCCCGCAATCTGTTCTCCACACTGGAGACCCCTGTTTATAATTCCCACAGCATCCCCATGGCCTTCTGCAAAGCACTTGGCAAAGGATGTGTGTGCGTTATGTACTATAGTCACTTGCTAAGCATCTGTCCACTCTAAGCTTAATGAAGGCAGGCATGGCATCTCCTTTGTCTTTCTTGTGGCTCAGCACCTAGCATAGTGTTTAGTACAAGAGCAGGCCTACCATAAATAACTTCTAAATGTTTGGGTCAGTCAACAAGCAGCTTAGGAGACCAGTAGGTCCCTGAACTTGAACTGGGCAATGGCTAAGTGAGGTGGTTGAAGTAATCACTGTGCCTCTCTCATCCATCTGCGCAGCAATTGTAAAATGGACTGTTCTACCCATAGTTACATAAAAATATCATGTGAGGAATGCCTACCAGAAGCACTAAAAACAAAAAATTAGCCTAAACATAAAATCTCCAACTTTTAAGATACTGTATGTCAGAAAAATGAAAAGCATATATTTTAATTCTCCATATTTCAGTCCTATTAGTCACAAGTAAAACACTGTAAATTTTTCCTATTCAAAGCCTAAAGAGAAGTAGCACTTATTATACAAAACAGAAATAACCACATGCTTCCAGTATTTTAGCAGAATGTAATTACTGTATATGCCAATATATATGTTTTCAAAACACGTTTTGCCAGTGTCCTTAATACTTGGCTTATTAAATACTCTGTTTCTACATGAATTAGAATGTCAAATAATAAACCTTTGTGAATCCCTCTTTGTGACCACTAATGTCCTGTAGATTTTCTCTGTAGAAAAGAAACTGTAAGGAAAGAGGACAGGTGATTGCACTGTGCAATGTCCTAGGGCTGAGTTTTGAGATTTGCATCAATGTTAGCACTCAAGGTATTATACATCTGGTGAGCCTCTTAAAATTGAATCTAGGCCCATATTGCAACTAAAATTAATTCACTGCCTTTTTCCTACGTAGAAAAGCTAAACAAGCTAAAGGCTTGTTGTACTACAGTGACTTTAACAGAAATATTTTCCCTTTTTGTCATTTTTCTCCTATGAAATAATTAATCCTAAAGGTCTTTTTCTCAGGTCGAAGGGTTACAAAGCTATTTGAAAACTCTGGTTTCGATGGTTGGAAATTGAGATTAAAAAAAATGTTTCACCATAAACCAGAAAGATTTAAATTTCCACTTTCTTTCTACAGAATAAAATACCCAAGGATTTAATAAAAATTAATATGAATCTAAAATTTCTCTCTAGGTTTAGGAAACTATTAATAAAGATGGAACCAATCAATCTTTTTTCTTTATTTCATAGGCAGAATATAACTTAAACACTATGAAGAAACTTCAGATAAATTTTCGATTAAATGAAATAAAATAGTGGCTGGGCATAGTGTCTCACACCTGTAATCCCAGCACTTTGGGAGGCCAAGGCAGGCAAATCACCTGAGGTCAGGAGTTCCAGACCAGTCTGATCAACATGGTGAAACCCTGTCTCTAATAAAAATACAAAAATTAGCCAGCCTTGGTTGCATACCCCTATAATCCCAGCTACTCAGGAGGCTGAGTCACAAGAATCGCTTGAACCCAGGAGGCAAAGGTTGCAGTGAGCCAAGATTGTGTCACTGCACTCCAGCCTGGGTAACAGAGCAAGACTCTGTCTCAAAAATAAATAAATGAAATAAAATAAATAAATAAAATCGTGGATTTTTTGTTGCTGTCATTATCAATTGGCTTCACCCTTAATGGACATGTGGTGTTTTTCTCAAAAATTCAAAAATACTTCCTTTCTAAGGACTTCTTGTTTCTGCTCCTTCCCATTAGTTAATGGAGGATCTTGAATCAATGGCTCCTGTGACTCCTACTAGGTTCCATTTAGTCTATGTGTCACCATGAGACAGAACCCAGGAGATAAAGCTTTCACCGTGAAATATGCTCAAGGGCAAAGTGGGCAGTGCCTTGCCTGGAATAACACAACCAGAGAGCGTACTACAAGACTTTCCAGTCTGGTATTTAAAAACTGAGAGCCCACATCTGCTCTGCTTGTGGTCTACATGAATTCCTCTTAACTCAGCAAAACCGCCTTTTCATTCCTCCTCCTAGATCACTAGTTTATTATAACTGACAGGGAACACTCATCATAATATCTGTAAGGCAACAATTTCTTGATTGATGCCAATGATTTCCAGATGTCCTGGTGTCTCCTCTGTTCTTCATTTTAACATTTTCTTCAGCATATTTAGATTTTTACAGCCAAAGTCTGTCCTTCACGAAATGATCACAGAAATTAACAAGGTTGACCTCAAGTATTGGCATCGGAGCTGAACTCTAGGTGTCAAGTAGTTCAATACTTAATTATATAACTCTGATCAAGGTGAAACCCACAAAACTACACAAAAATAACCTTTACGAAGAGAAGTTCTCACTCAAAAATAATGTGGTGCTTCCTCATGAAATTAAGCATAGAATTATCATCTGACCCAACAATTCCTCTACTGCATATATACCAAAAGATCCAAAGCAGACTCTTGAAAGTATATTTGTACACCCATGTTCACTGCACCATTATTCACAATACCTGAAAAGCAGAAATAACCCAAGTATTCATCCATGGATAACTAGATAAGCAAAATGTGATATATACATTGAAGGGAATATTATTCAACCTTAAAAAGGAAGAAAATTCTGACAAATGCTATAACATGAATGAACTCTGAGAACCTTATGCCCAGTCAAGTGAGATGTTCACAAAAGAACAAATACTGTAAGTCTCCTTATATGAGTTATCTAGATTCGTCAAATTCATAGGAACAGAAAGTAGAATGCTGGTTGCCAGGAGCTGCAGAAACTGAGTAAATTGCCCAGGTCACACACGGAGGACTAGAGTTGGGCTTTAAAGCTGGGATACTGATTCCAGATGCTGGACCAGATTTACCTGGCTCTCCTGGCCCCTGGGCAAACTCCAAAAAGGCTTAGAAAAAAGCCACAGCTCAGTGTGCAGTCACTCCCAGGGGTCCTTCAGTATTGGGCTGATGACTCCGGAACAAATGCAAGACTAATCCCCCATTCTCCCTTCCCTATTCACCTTGTCCCCAGTCCCTTAAAAACAGAGTCAGCCTGATCCAGCCAAGACTGGCTCACGATCTGGGTGGGCAGGGTGCAGGAGCACCCCTAAGAGGAGCTGGAGGAGTGGAAACTCACCTCACCATCTGAGAAACATACACATTCCTGGTAGATATCAACATTAACTACCTGTTGCCATAACATAAACTACTGATTTCACTTTATTTTAATTTCCTTTTTCATTTAAAATTGTATGCCCTCTTGTCTAGAAATGGTTCTCATTCCAGGAAGAGGATGCCTTAAGGCTGGCAACATTATCAATTTTACTCTATTCATAAATTGTCCAGCCTTAAGCATATATTCATCTAGCTTACTTCAGAGCATGAATCGAACTAGAATACGCTAAATCTTGAACTGAAATAATTTATAACACTAAATCATGTCCTTCTGAGCCTAATGAAAAGAGTCTCTGTATCTAGATTTTTGGCCCATCCCTTATGATAAGGCCTCAGATCATGGACATAGAAATGTAAAGAATTCTGTCAGTGAAAGTTCATTAAAAGCAGATAATAATGTGGCCAACACAGAAATGAAAAAGAGGTGTTCCTCATTTCTCTTACATACCACTCTAAGGGTTATTGGATAGAATTCTGAGAATGTGTGACCTATGCCCTCTATTACTGGGCTTGAAATTTAGTTTAAACATAATGTCCTAAATGTATAAAGTTTTAGCTGTGTTTAACGTTCTAGAAGAATATCTACTTGTACTGAACAGTACATAGCAGTTAAAAATACTTTGTTTTCTTCTGCTATATGTTATGGGCACTGATTCAAAGTGTGAGGCACCTGCTCATATACCATCATAACATTATTTATGCCATTTTGATTATGAAGGACAATGATATATTATACTTCACCATATATAGTCTTTCATATGTGAATTTCTATGTATTACAAAGGACTAATAACTATTGTGCAATTACAATAAGGCTTGTGGCCTGAAAAAATTAATTTCAACTTTGCAAGTCTGTAAGAAGATGTTGATAAAAATTTATAAAATCTCTCGGCCTTAGTACTCTACTTTTTCTGATAACAAATTTACCAGACGCTTAACACTGAAAGCTGTAAGATGGTTGGGGAAAAGTTGCAAGCTGAGAAAAAATATACTATACTATAAGGTAAGATGCTTCCAATATTATAAAACAACTTAATACAATATCATTCCACACATATCAAGTTTCTTCAGATTACCTGCATTTGCAATATTTTGAGTAATCTTAGCTTTAGAACATTTTCCCACTATTCTACACTGAAAACTTAATTTACAAATTTCTCAAGCATCAAATGAATATGAAGGACCTTCTCAGTCTTTGGTTCCATAGGGAAGAGCTTTTTAATCCATGATCACCTGCACTGATGACTGTTATATGAGAGCAAGAGGAATTAAACATTTGGAACACGAGGGCATCCTTATTGCTCCCAGAGCATTATTCTTCTCTGCTTTCCTGTTTCATATTTGACTATCTACAAAGGAACCAGTCACTAAGCATGGCAACTGATGTCTTGTTCTCACATTCAAAAAATTTCCATGCCGTGTGTTAATCTACAAATGTTTAAACTGAAAATGAGAGGCCCACTCCAGAAGTGAAAGGTATGTGGGAAATAGGTCAAGATCTGGTGTTGGTGTTCTTTTTCTCAAGGGTCTTTCTACCTCTGCTACTTTCATCAGATCATGAACCAGCTCCTGAGAAGCCTATTTTAACATCCACAATCATGGCAAGGGCTCTTTCAATAAGCAGAACAGAAACAGCTACAATGGTAACGTGATTTCAACCAGAAACCAGATTTGCCTCCAGGGGCTGAGAACAGCTCTGTGCATGCTAAATTCTGCATATGGCTGAGATCTGCTTCCCATTTACTGAATCTGAAAGAGAATAAAATGCATATCTTAATTTTTAGGTCCTTTATCTGTCATCAGGATAATATTTTAATGAGCCTTATGTAATTTTTTAAAAGATGACACCAAGAATAATCTGCAAAACTTACTCTCTTAGACTTGCTCAATTTCATCCAAATATAGCATTTGGCATTATTGCCTGTATCTTTTATGATCTGAAATAGTGCAAGTTTGACTTGAATGTCATGATAAACATTCTTCATTTCATTATTTCCTTACTTCTGAGCATGATTTGTTATGTATTCTTATTGATGAGACTTTTTCTAGTGGCGCCTAAGGGGTGCTTCTAGGATTCTCTGAAGGGCCTTTAAAAAATACAGCAGTTCAAATCCCTACTTGAGTTCAACCAAATCCACATCCCTGTGAGTAGGGCTCAGGCTTGTGTATTTGAAAAAGGGCCCCACATAATTCTGATCATCACCGTGATTGAAATTATTGCATTTAGTAGTGAAATATTTTTTTAAAACTTTTAACATGGGTATTAGATAATAAGGGATGATGGGGACAAGTTACTCTTTACTCTTTTTGTGTAAATCATGCCTCTTCTGCTCGTGTGTAAAAACAAGCAACAATGTGATTTCACTACAATAGTATAGCTACTTTCTTAAAATTCTAGTTTAAAGTATGATGCCATTATTGAAGGCCCAATATTGCTTTTCGGTACATCCACAAATGGACTCTTTGAGCTTGTATTCCCAAGGTTCTATTTTTAAATTTATTCTGTTTGCAGTTTGGACATACAATATATTCTTAAAATATCTTTAAAAACTGCTTCCAGATTCTCTGAACAGGACCCTAGAGAATGCTACAAAATGTACATCACAAGTTCTGTATGACATAGATTTTCTTTTTAATTTTATGTTGCATCATTAGTTTTTGAAGAAGCTGCTTGAAAAGAAACACTTTTGCCTTCTCTCATCTCAAATCAATAATATGTAAAAGCTATTTAAGACACTGAGAGACCTGGAGAAACAGAATCATGGGAGACTTCAGTGTCTCAGCAATTAGACCTTCTTAAAAGCAGAACAGATAATTCAACTTTTAGAGAAATTTATGTGTTACAAAGAAATCTGCTTATCCTCCACTTCTACCTCCACACAAACATAAAATAGAGTATCTTGCTTAAAGAATCATCGTGGTGATGAAACCTATAAAGTGAGATTAATATGTGATGTAATAATGGAGATTACAGAGTAAATATTGTGTATCTGCATTACATAGAGGATTAGTAAGTGAAGAAATCTCATACCTTACAGCATTAAGATGAACTGAAATGTGCCATCCCTATGTTAAGAAAATTCTTTATGAAATCCATTGTTTTACAGACTCTGAGTTCCAGCTTCTGCTAATGGTAAAATAACTTGATAAGACATAACTCCCTGAGATACTTACAAAATCTTGACAAATAGAAAATAAGACAACTATTTGAACTATTTGAAATGGCCAAATGCAGGCAGAACCTAGAAAGGTCAACTAGAGTGGGTGAGATTTGCAAGTGTGTGATTTTTTTCTTGGAGATAATCCTCAATCTCTGTAGATTTAAGTGGTAGAAATCAGTGACTTTATTGGCTTAAGGTGCCAGAGGACAGGCTTAAGGCTTAGAGAAGTCAGCAAGTTACAAGTCTAGAAAAAAGGGAGTCTTAGAAAATGTGCATAAAAATCTATGAACAGAAATCTGATTAAACTCTTGGCAGACTACTAAACCAAACACGTATGGGGGAGATCTTAGGGGAGGTCAAACCAAAGCAAGAGCTAGAATCTGAAAGAACTGAGCTGAGATTTCACCTGCTGCCCACCATACGGGAGACAATTGGGAGTTCAAAACCAACCAAGTCAACTGCCGGCTAGAAAAAGAAAGCTGCCCTTCAGAAGAATGTCACAGATTCCAGAGTCCCAAGCACTTGTCATTTACAATGCCCACTATCCAATCAAAAATCACTAGACTTGCAAAGAAATAGAAAAATGTGACACTTTAAAAAAAAAAACAGTCAATAAAAACAGATGCTGAGGTGACCCAGATACTGCAACTATCAAACAAAGGTTTTAGAACTGCTTAAGGAGGCCATGAGGTATCATCACATTTCAGCACCTTAGGCACCGCTAAGAGATTTCAACCTTTGAGTGGTAATATTGATATGAACAATAGATAGGTACAAGTTGCTGAGCACTCACATATATGGTCAAATAACTTTCAATAAGAGTGCCAAGACCATTCCATAGGGAAAATAGTTTTTTCAACAAAAGGTATTGAGAAAACTGGATATCTATATGCAAAAAAATAGAATTAGACCCTTACTTTGTACAAAAATTAACCCCAAATAGGTTAAAGACCTGAATGAAAGAGCTAGAACTATAAAACTCTTAGAATAAAACATAGAGGGGAAGCTTCATCCTTTGGAATTGGCAATGATTTCTTAGATATGATAGGAAAAGCACAAGCAAAAAAAGGAAAAATAGATACATTGAACTATATCAAAATTTAAAACTTCTATACATCAAACAACACTCTCTAGCTATGAAAGGCCTAGATGGCATCTTCCTCCAACAGAAGGCTGTTTTGCTCACATTGAATATTTGTTGTTTATGTAACCACCTCGCCAGTGATCTTAGCTACATCTTCTGGATAACTTGATGCAGCTTCTCCATCAGCACTTACTGTTTCACCCTGCACTTTTATATTATGAAAACAGCTTCTTTCCTTAAACTTCATGATTCAACCCCCATAGCTTTGAACTTTTCTTCAGCAGTTTCCTTACCTGTGTCAGCATCCACAGAGTTATAGAGAGTTAGGGTCTTGCTCTGGATTAGGCTTTGCTTAAGGGAATGTTGTAGTTGGTTTGATCTTCTAACCACACCACTAAACTTTCTCCCTATCATCAGTGAAGCTCTTTCATTTTCTTATCATTCATGTGTTCACTGGAGTAGCACTTTTAATTTCCTTCAAAAACTTTTCCTTGCATCCGCAACTTGGCTATTTGACACAAAAGGCCTAGCTTTTGTCTTGTCTTGGCTTTTGACATGCCTTCCTGAATGTGTTTAATCATTTCTAGCTTTTGATTTAAATTGAAAGACACATAACTCTTACTTTCAGTTGAACACTTAGAGGCCATTGTAGGATTATTAATTGGCCTAATGGTAATATTGATGTGTAAGGGAATAAGGAGGTCTGAGGAGACAGACAGAGACAGTGGAATGGCTGGTGGTAGAGCAGTCAGAACACACACATTTACTGATTAAGTTCACTGTCTTATATGGATGCAGTTCATGGTGCTCCAAAAACAATTCTCATAGTGATATCAAAGATCACTGACCACAGATCATCATAACAGATATAATAATAATTTAAAAGTATGAAATATGGTGAGATTACCAAAATGTGACACAGGGACATGAAGTGAACACATGGTGTTGGAAAAATGGCCTGATAGACTTGCTTAAGGCAGGGTTGCCACAAACCTTTAATGTGGGCAAAATGCAGCATCTGCAAAGTGTGATAAAGCAATCTGAATTAAACAAGTTATGCTGGTATTATATGTATTTTGCCACAATTTAAAAATGTTTTAAATAATTGTAAAAAATCCATCCTTTAGCATAAGCTTGGATTTGTAAACAAAACTACGTATCAGAACACATTTTCTGCTTTACTCAAGTGTATGAATATCAGGCATTACTAAGGGAATCACTATAATTAAAATTCATTTGGCAGAAATGTCCAATCACCCATACTAAAGGATGGAGGAAGAAAGGGATTGGCTGCTTCATGACTTGGTTCCCACATGGCTAGAGAAAAACTGAGAATACTTCTAATGACAGAACAAAGCTTTGTCATATCTCTTTTATGTGGAGGCACACAAAGTCTACATGCATTTCTATTTTTTCTGCTCTTCCTTACATAATGAATCGCAGCAAAGCTAAGCCCAGGAAATAAAATGCATTGCCTTCCTGTCTCCCAACCCTACCACCACCAAGATTTCTTCAGTTAATGAAGTGAGGGAGTGAACCACAGAGCCAAGAATCTATACCTAGGATATGCCTAGGAAGAAAAATGTAGGACTCTGTTTTTTTTCTTTTTCTTTTTTTTTTTTTTTGAGACTGAGTTTCACTCTTGTTACCCAGGCCCTGGAGTGCAA
>CAUYOR010111079.1:0-13238 GCA_963573925.1 Callimico goeldii | reverse complement strand
GGAGCTTGGACATGCCCATCCCTCTCCCCGCCTGAAAATTACGTCACCAGAATACGCCCATCATCTAGTCCCGCCTTGGAAATCCCCTCTGCACTCAGCACTAAGCTCTGCACTCGGCACCTAGCCCGCTCACCGGAAATCCCGCCTACCTACCAATAGCAGCTTGCCCCGTCCATGTCCTGTTTCTCCACAGCCAATCAAACGCCTTCACTCCCTATAAAACCCCACACCTGAGAGAAGTTGGGTGTGACTTCTCTGGCCTCTTTCCCCGGAACCACAGAACCTCGCCCAGGAGCCGAATAAATTGGTGTCTAATTGTTCTCATGCAAACTTCAGTTTCCTCATTTTAAATTCAGCAATAAACCTCACAAGACAGTAACCCTTACAGTATTGTGGGGAAGAAAACAGTATTTTAATATGTGGATATTGTGGATATAAATTGTAAATCTATGTGAAAAAAGTTAATATTGACTTCTACATTAGCCATAACTAAAAGAATGCAAGGCTTCAATGCGAAAGGAGAGAAAAATAGAAAATAGCATGTGTCCATGAAGTGGACACACACAGGACACAAACTCACTACTGAGAATTAGAATTGCATTAGAATTAGAAACTGCTTGTCAAGATCCTGCTGAAAAGTAGGAGAAGACATACGTCATCCATGTAACTGAAAATTCATTATCAGAATATACAAGGAATTCCCACAAATCACTAAGAAAAACACAGACATCCTTATACAAACATAAACGAAAGACATGACCCTGGCTGGTGACAAAGGGAAGACCAAAATGGCTGATCAGGAAGACTTCAGGAAGTGGAAAGGGGCAGCTGATCATCCCGCTGTGACAACTGACGTCGACTGGAACTCTCTTGGGAAGATTTCCGGCAAACACATGAAGAGAGTCTCCACTTAATTAGGGATCAGTAAAATGTCAACAAATGCCACAACGTAATGCCATTGCCTGAGGATCTAACTTAAAAGAAAATCATGCCAAGTGTTGCCTAGCATGCAGTATAACTAAGTCTCCTACACTGCTGCGGGGAGCTAATTATATGTTGGAAAGTGTTGGCATTGTTTACCGAAGGAAAATAAACATTTCCTGCGGTTCACCAGTTCTAGTCCTAGGGATATGTCCAACTGTGTTGTGTGTTAATGGGAACCCAAAAATATGCACGAAACTTATCCATAATAGTATCATTCATAACAATAAAAGAAGCTGGAGGAAAGCTCTACATTCATCAACAATACTATCAATAGATTGCTCGATATGCCACACAATAGACATATTATTCAGAAATGAAAATGAACAACGGCTACAGATGATCCCCAGAAACACACTCTTAAGCAAGAGCAGCCCGACTGAAGAGGAAGCAAACTTTTACATTCCATACGCATAAAGTTCTGAAACAGCCCAAAGTCACCCCTGGAGTCAGCAGTCAGGAGCGCAGTTGTAGGGAGAGAAGTGACGGCTAGTGACGGCTAGCGACAGCAGGAGGAACTGGAATGGCCTTGCCAGAGGTTCCAGCAAAGCCAGTTTGGGAGCACCTATGTGAACAATAATGCTTGCTGCACTTTGAGTGGTAATCAGGCCGTGTATTCGGGACTGAAGCTTATTCTACAGGTTGATTGGTCCTGCTGTCATTTGCCTTAGTTGGTGGTAGGGTATGGCTGGAGACAGAGACACTGCATTTCAGAAGAAAAGTTTATTATTAGATTAACCTTTGAATCCTGGTTGACTGCATCGTCACCCATGATATGGAGCTGTGACAACAGCCACCCTCAGCGAGACACAGCTAGAAAAATCAACAACCAGATTCCCCTTGACTGAGGAGCTGATAAATAACTCCTTATGGTCCAGATCCTGATTTGATTGTTGGTTACCTAAGTGATCATTTGTGATCATTTAACAAACTTCAAATCTTATGATTTGCTCCTTTTTGTTGCATATTTTACACTTCAGTAAAAGAGTCATGAAAATATGTTTAATAATTGCATCAAATTTCTCTCAGGATACCATGAAAAACAATAATGGATGGTATATACACAGACAAAAGGAAAGATTATTAAATGTTCAACTAATTCTCAAAATGTAAACGATAATTCAAGTCAAATATTGCTCAGGAGCTTGGGTTCAGTTCGAATTACCTAAAATCTAGCTAGAAGTTTTAGGTAACTTCTAGGCAGAGTCTTGGTTTCATGGAAAAAGCCCAGAAGAGTAGACATGAAATTGTCACCAAAACACGAGGTGCTTGGTCTAGGTACTGCTGCTCACTGCACGGAAAGCCAATCACTGAGGTGATCAGTGTTGCCAAGAAAGAAGGCTTTAGTCAGAAGCTACAGCTGAGGCGATGCCAGCAGAGTCTCAAATCCATCTCCCTGACTGACTAAAACCAGGGGTTTATGTAGCAGGCAAGCAGTGTAACAATGTGTAAGAACACAGGAACTCAGGAGAAGCAAAAAAACCAATCGTGATGAATGATTTATCAAAAGAGATAAATCAAGAACATCTACTAGAGAGGAGACTCAGTTTTGCAAACAGTAAGACCTAATAAAGACAGCATGAGGCCAACTAAATCTGTCTCTCCCCACTTCATTTTCTTTCTCCCTGTAGTTTCCTCAAAAAGTAAACAAATTCTTTTATCTTTTAATATCACACAAATATTTTATTCAGAAGAGAAAACCATATTTTACCTTTCAATAGTGTGTTATTAATGTTAAAGCTAATTTTAATAAAACCTTATAAACAAATCTAATTGTAATCCGTTTGAGCATAAGGTTAGATTTCCATAAACTTTTAATAATCTTTTCAAAGTTTCTGCTAAAGAGCAGCTCAATGCTCCAAGCAAATGCTGTTATTCCAACACATGGGCCCAGATGCTGGCTGACCTTGCATCAGTGTGCTTTTGATATTAACATTTAATTTTTTTTTTTTTGAGATGGAGTCTCACTCTTCTTGCCCAGGCTGGAGTGCAATGGCTCAATCTCGGCTCACTGCAATCTCCGCCTCCTGGGTTCAAGCAATTCTCCTGCCTCAGCCTCCCGATAGCTGGGACTACAGGCATGCACCACCATGCCCAGCTAATTTTTATATTTTTAGTAGAGACAGGGTTTCACCATGTTGACCAGATGGTCTCGATCTCTTGACCTCGTGATCCACCTGCCTCGGCCTCCCAAAGTGCTGGGATTATAGGTGTGAGCCACCATGCCCGACCATTAACATTTAATTTTTAGAAAAAGTGAACTCATCTTATCCCTCGAAATTGGCCCTTTCACTCCCATGCATCCCCTCTTCTGTGATAGTCCCTGGGCCTAGAGGTATGGCATAGTTTTAATTTCTTGCCCTGTGTCTCACAAAAGCAGTTCATTTTGATTATCACCTTCTCCTGGGTCTGAAGAGGAAGCTTCAACACTGTCAATGGTCAATTTAGTAGGCGTTGGTGTCCTTTTTACACCCAGGAGTCGAAGCCCTGTAACCCAACAGCACAGGGATTAGCTAACAGGATATTTATGTTACAGAAAGTCCTGTCATTCTCTCTAACATGTTACAAATCAAAACTGATTTGGCGTTTAGAAATTACTGCCTGCTGCCCTTCAAACACTGTATTAATGTAGTTAAGTTACTCATTGCATACATTTAATTGCTAGAATTCTAGTGATGAGGTGTGACCAAAAGCATCAAAAATGTGCTAAGTCCTATCTCAGACTTATCAAAGTCAGACAACTAACTTTCTCTCCATCATTAAAAAATAATAAATGCAAATATCAGTTTGGTAAATTCAATATGAAGATATGTAATCTCTCTTCACTTAAATACTGTACAACAGGCCGTGTGTGGTGGCTCACACCTGTAATCCCAGCACTTTGGAAGTCCGAAGCAGGCAAATCATGAGGTCAGGAGATTGAGACTGTCCTGGCTAACATGGTGAAATACCATCTGTACTAAAAATATTTTTAAAAAATTAGCCAGGGGTGGTGGTGTACACCTGTAGTCCCAGCTACTGGGGAGGCTGAGACAGGAGAATCCCTTGAACCTGGGAGGTGGAAGTTGCTGTGAGCCGAGATCATGCCACTGCACTTCAGCATTGGCAACAGAGTGAGACTCCATAAAAAAAAAAGTAATATACAACAAAACAAGGACAGAGTAAGAACAGGCACACAGCAGTTTCTTTTCAGCTGTATAAAAGAGCATCACCACACATTTCCAAGACAGTGCTGACAACTGATGAGGTAATTTTCACCACTGAATCTTCAGACAGGTACAACTCTTGTATTTTGCTTTCAGGGACACACATGAAGGCCTATCACTGATAAATGGCTTGGAATCAAAGAGCATCAGAAAGGCCAACTTTTTTGATTACTACTTAATACAAGTGAACGTCACTTAATGTTAATAATGACTGACACAACTACATTTGTTTGAGAGAAATCTCAATCAATATAACTTCCCTAACGACAAGGCCAAACTTCCCTGAACATTAAAACTTTGTACCTATATCACATTAAAGGAAAAGATCTGAAACCAACTCAAATTGTTGATTGAATTGAATTACCTTATAAATAAATACTATTTAAACATTTCTACTGTCCCCTACTTTTCCAAATAACAAAACATATAATGTATTATTTCTCTTCAGAACTTACAAAAATAAGCCTTTATATTTTTATTTTTTTTATTTTTTATTATTTTTTTTTTGAGAGGGAGTTTCGCTCTTGTTACCCAGGCTGGAGTGCAATGGTGCGATCTTGGCTCACCGCAACCTCCACCTCCTGGGTTCAGGCAATTCTCCTGCCTCAGCCTCCTGAGTAGCTGGGATTACAGGCACGCACCACCATGCCGAGTTAATTTTTTGTATTTTTAGTAGAGACGGGGTTTCACCATGTTGACCAGGATGGACGTGATCTCTCGACCTCATGATCCACCCGCCTCGGCCTCCCAAAGTGCTGAGATTACAGGCTTGAGCCACCGCGCCCGGCCCCTATTTTTATTTTTATTGTTCTTGCCAGGAAGCTTAGAGATAGCTCTCTGGATCGTCAGAGGTAAGCAAAGCCAACCAAATTTTAAATGGCTGGTGTGCTCTATCGACTGTTGCAGGCTTCACAAAGGTGGCTTAGGAATTCTGGGTAAGAACAAATAACGAATTGATAGAAACACATAGGAAACAGAATGACTATTGAACCAAATGAACACCTTCCACTAGAAACTTAAAAACACGGCCAGGCGCAGTGGCTAAAGCCTGTAATCCCAGCACTTTGGGAGGCCGAGGCAGGTGGATCACAAGGTCAAGAGATCGAGACCATCCCGGTCAACACGATGAAACCCTGTCTCTACTAAAAATACAAAAAATTAGCTGGGCATGGTGGCGCGTGCCTGTAATCACAGCTACTCAGGAGGCTGAGGCAGGAGAATTGCCTGAACCCAGGAGGCGGAGGTTGCGGTGAGCAGAGATCTGCCATTGCACTCCAGCCTGGGTAACAAGGGTGAAACTCCGTCTCAAAAAAAAAAAAAGAAACTTAAAAACAGGCTGAGCGCAGTGGCTCATGCCTGTAATCCTAACACTTTGGGAGGCTGAGGCAAGTGGATCATGAGGTCAGGAGATCAAGACCAATCTGGACAACATGGTGAAACTTTGTCTCCACTGAAAATACAAAAATTAGTCAGCTGTGGTGGCAGATGCCTGTAGTCCCAGCTACTTTGGATGCTGAGGCAGGAGAATCCCTTGAATTCAGAAGGTGGAAGTTGCAGTGAGCTGAGATCACGTCACTGCACTCCAGCCTAATGACAGAGCGAGACTCCGTCTCACAAAAAAATAAAAAAACAGAAACTTAAAAGCATCAATGACTACATATATATGTATATGTATGCATGTATGTTTTGGAGAACAAACAGCAAATAAATAAAATTTAAAGACAAAACCAAATGAGCAGGAAAGCAACTCCCAAGTTTTCTCCTGCTCTGTTAACCTTGGAAGCAAAACAAGCAAAAAACAACATGATAGATATTTTGTTCCTGGTATAAAAATTAATGTCTTTATATTCACAAATACCAGTTCATATTTTGTGCAATTAGGTAATTTTCTGTAGGCAAATGGTAAGTACTTTAGTGCTAGTACCATCTATGCAGAAAAGCAAACACCGTGTGAAACAAAGCACTGCAAACATTTATGTGGATTTTGGCTCCGTGTTAAACCTGGTTTTATGTTTAACTACATTTTTAAAAAAATTTCCAAGCTGCCAATGCATTTCTTTACAATGTGCATGGAGATAGACACCCAGAGAAATGGGAAACGTTACATGTGACTTACACAAACCATCCACAACATGCCTGGACTTTCCATTCAGTCCTAGATTTTCTTCTTCTTCTTTAAGGAACAAGTCATTTCACTCTAGGTCAGGAAATTTACCATACAAACTACTTTCTCATGCAAAATTGTTATCTTTTTTTTTATACCCTTCCATCCAAAAATACATCTTCATATCCATAACTTTTTTCATATCTCTCTTCCCTACTGAGTGTTCCTTACTACCTTGCTTCATCAGTGAACTTTTTGAAGTGCATAATTTGAATTAACTTTTAGATAACTTCTTGAATTAGACCAAATTGTTATTTTTCTCACTAATATTACATCTTTTTGGCACAATTTATATACAGCAATATATATTAACTATAATTACTATCCATAGTAACCTTAAATTTTAGTGAAAACCTAGGAAGCAAGAAATCCTGAACTATCCAATATTAGCATTTTAGAGATGAGAACAACTTCACAATTTTTAGAAACATAATTCCTCATATCATAACCTTTTCTTAATTGGAAATGAGCCAGATATCCAATGAGCATCAAAAACAAATTTATGATTTTAAATTGCACAAAAATTTTACCGAAAACGTTTATCCCATTTACATGTACTCGATTCTTTCATTTTTAATATTTAGATTACTTATGAAAACAGATACCAGACACCACCATTTCAAGTAACGTTAGTTATTTCCTTGTTAACCATTTTTTTTTGAGACTGAGTCTCCCTCTATTGCCCAGGCTGGAATGCAGTGGTGTAATCTCAGCTCAATGCAACCTTCCCCTCCTGGGTTCAAGCAGTTCTCTTGTCTCAGCTTCCTGAGTAGCTGGGACTACAAGCGCGCACCACCAAGTCCAGTTAGTTTTTCTGTATTTTTGGTAGAGACAGGGTTTCACCATATTGGCCAGGCTGGTCTCAAATTCCTGACCTCGTGATCTGCTGGCCTCAGCCTCCCAAGTGCTGGGATCACAGGCATAAGGCAGTGTGCCTGGCTCTTGTTAACTATTTTTTTAAAGCCAGTGAATATCATATGCTCACCCAAAAGCCACAAAGTTCAATATGTACGTATTTTTGCCAATAACTCAAAAGATTCAGCTAACAATATTAAATTAGTCTCATTTGTCAAAAAAAAAGGCATGCAAACTTTTTGTTTTGGCTGAGTTTATAGTTTTATAACCTTTAATATCAAACTTTAATGTTTCAAAATATCTAACAGAGACAAATACAAGACCCAGAAAAAATGTATGGTGACAATTCTGAAGACATTTATGGTTTTTTTTTATCAATAATTTTAAATTCAGCTTCTTTATTAAAGGTTTACTTAAGTCATGTGAACTTGAAAATTGCCTGGACTTATTTATTTATGAGCACTTTTATTTATAAGTCAATTTGTTATATGCAACACATAACAATAAATGCACATGCAAATAAGCACATCTAGCCGTGTATACACACACGTGAAGATCCAGTAGCCTGTACCTTGGATCTCTAGTAATGAGATAGCAATACTACCTTACCTGTCTACAAACATGTTCACATAGCTGAACTTCATTAGCAGCAGTAAGGAATCCAGTGAAAGCTGTGAACCAAAATTTTGGGTAATGCAGTTTCCATGGTAGTTTCACTTTTAAAGGCCAAACCTCCCCAGACTCTAAAGAATGCTGGGGCCAGGCAGCACCACAAGAGAACATCACACGCTAACCTGGCCAGACCCTGCTTAGAACAGCAGCACAAAAGCCTGGGTACGTGCACCTCCGTCCCGGTTGCCCATTCTACAGCAAATTCCAGATTCCAAACAGTACTGGGGCCAAACAGTATTGCAAAAGAGCATCTGTTGACCAAATTCCAGTTTTCCCATGGCTATGTCAATCACACACAAGAAATCACCAAAACACAGTCCAACTGCAGCAACAAACGAGCCCGAATGTCCAAACTGCCACGGCGGGTGCTTCCTCTCTCCATCACTGGGCTTGATCAAAGGCAGATGAAAACTCTTCAGGGATTTCCTGAACTGAGAGGAGCTGAACCCACTGTCTGGTACTCACAAAACACATTCATTGCCCAGACACAACACACAAGTACAAACAAGCCCCCGACAATGTCCAGACTGATACCAGGTGTGTCCCTCTCTGTCAGTCAGGCTTGTTCAACCTAGAAATGGAAATTCATTTAAAAAATATCACAAATTGGGCCTGGCATGGTGGCTCATGCCTGTAATCCCAGCGCTTTGAGAGGCCGAGGTGGCAGATCACGAGGTCAGGAGTTTGAGACCAGCCTGACCAACATGGTGAAACCGTGTCTCTACTAAAATACAGAAAGTAGCTGGGCGTGGTGGCGCGTGCCTGTAATCCCAGCGTGGTGTGGGCACCTGTAGTCCCAGCTACTTGGGAGGCTGAAGCGGGAGAATCAGCTGAACCGGAGAGGTGGAGGTTGCAGTGAGCCAAGATTGCGCCATTGCACTCCAGCCTGGTGACAGAACAAGACTCCGTCTCAAAAAAAGAAGAAAAAAAAGGAACGGGGAGCTTGGAGAAACTGTTTTCATGCGAACACGAAGAAGAACCCTGGGGACCTTTTGGAAATAGCTGAGGGTCCCTCTGAGATGAGATCAGTTCTAAAAATTAAAGCCGGTGGGGCCTCATATTGTCATAAGTTGTATATGAAAAGTAAATGTGGCTTTCTTTTTTTTTTCACAAGCTGGTAAGTTCTGAGACTTAAAGATCACAGTGTATTTAAACATTAAACCCACATGGTGGTTAACGTGGAAGCTTCTGCAGTGTGCATCTGGTATGCTTCTTTCCCCTGATTTTGCCTTTGTATTTATATTTTGCTTTTACTCATTTATAATTTAATATGCGATTGCACATGTTCTTGTTTATGAAATGCTTGGGTAGACAAAGGCAAATGAGGAAGGAAATTTTTAACATAAAAATAATAAATAATCCCAAAAAGCACCATTCTGATTTTTATTTTTCATGGATTAGCTTTTCAGCTGGCCGTGCGACCTAAAGAAATGCAGCCA
The DNA here is from genome assembly GCA_963573925.1 of Callimico goeldii. Classification (NCBI taxonomy): domain Eukaryota; kingdom Metazoa; phylum Chordata; class Mammalia; order Primates; family Cebidae; genus Callimico; species Callimico goeldii. The sequence goes on along the minus strand of CAUYOR010111079.1, from coordinate 3,921 downwards.
TTTTATTGTGATCTCACTTCTCTCCCTAAACCATGAAGGAATTGAGTTGAATACTGTCCGAGGCCCCTTGAACCGCCAGGACTTAACCATGAAATTTATGTTCATGTAACTTGGTATAACATCCTGAAAACATTTTCTGTTAAGTAAAGGATTTCATTCTTGGAAACTTATAGCTTAAAAATATTGATTGAAAATCTCAAGAGAGGCTGTGCTATTTATTGATTTTTTTATAAACAGCTAAATATGAATACCATGAATATTTTCCAAGAGAAAAAATACCATGAATATTTTCCAAGAGTTGGAAGCTTGTAGTCACATAAATGAGAAAGGCACTAGAGATTTCACGCTGTATTTCACTTAGTGTAGGACTCACTTTGTGGTTTAGCTCATAGCTGTGAGACACAATGTGTTAAACAAAGCAATTGCGACTGGAGACTGAAATAGATAAAAATAACTTCTTCCTACGTCTTTACATGCAGAATAATCAAGGGAAGAAGTAATGTAGCTCATTTTGTCTGACGCTAAATATATTTTGCCTTCTACTTGAGGTATACATGGAATGCTTTTATTTTATTTTATTTGTTTTATTTTATTTTATTTTTTGAGATGGAGTCTCACTCTGTCACCCAGGCTGGAGTACAGTGATTTTGGCTCACCGCAACCTTTGCCTCCTGGGTTCAAGCAATTCTTCCACCTCAGCCTCCTGAGTATCTGGGATTACAGGTGCCCTCCACCATGCCCGGCTAATTTTTGTATGTTTAGTAGAGATGGGGTTTCACCATGTTCGTCAGGCTGATCTCAAACTCCCGACCTCAGGTGATCCACCTGCCTTGGCCTCCCAAAGTGCTGTGATTACAGGAATGAGCCACCGTGTCCGGCCTGGAATGCTTTATTTACATGTCCATATAGTTATTCCTTTCCACCAATGCATGTATATCAATGTATGCATTCTCGTGTCGCTCATTTAGTAAACCTGCACTGACCACCTCGTATGTGCCCGGAGATCCGTGTAAGGAAACAATCCTGTGCACACTTTCCTTCAGTCTAAAAATGACAACATTTGGCAATCCTTCCAGTTCAGGAGGATGCTTCTATGTTGGTTTAATAAAGCAGTTACAAGCGTTTGGGTCAAACTTCCCAGTTGAGTGAGGTGCTGAGAGCCATGGCGCTGTGGTTGATGCTGCTCATGACCACGACTCTCCTGTCAAGGCAGTGTCCCAGCCTGGTTGCATCCTGCATTTTTCTTTTCTTTTCTTTTCTTTTCTTTTCCTTTTCTAATATTTTGTATCTTTCAGGTTTTGGTTTTGTTTTGTTTCTATTTTCCTCTCCCCAGCTCTTCAGTATGCAGCTTGCATTTTTTATCTGTTGAACAGAGCCTCCTCACTGCAATCTTAGGACGCTTTCCAGCTTTCCCCATGTAGAGATGTGGGTCATGGATAAATCTGGTCTTCAGGGTTAAGCCAACAGTTTGCAGTCCTCACGGACAGGTGCTAAGTCGTTGCACAAAATGCCAAGTAATGTCAAAAGAAGGTAAAAGGAGATCTCTGTTCAGAAGAGGCACCAAAGCAAGGTCACAGTCATTTGCAGAGGTTGCTCACTTTCCGTTTCTTCTGACAATGCTCCCTAATAGTCTTTTTTCCTTTTTCTTTTCTTTTCTTTTTTTCTTTTTTTTTTTTTTTTTTTTTTTTGAGACAAAGTCTTCCTCTATTGCCCAGGCTGGAGTGCAGTGGCACAAACACGGTTCACTGCAACCTCTGCCTCCTGGGTTCAAGTGATTCTCCTGCATCAGCCTTCCAAGTAGCTGGGATTACAGGCAGGTATCACCATGCCCAGCTCATTTTTTGTATTTTTAGTAGAGATGGGGTTTCACTATATTGGCCAGGCTGGTCTTGAACTCCTGACCTTGTGATCCACCCACCACGACCTCCCGAAGTGCTGGGGTTACGGTCGTGAGCCACTGTGCCCAACCCAAAAATACTTTATCAGATGTAATTAGTTAAAATGAGGTCATTCTAGAGTAGGATGGACCCTTCATCCAATTACCTGATATCTTTGTAAGAAGACAGAGACACACAGGGAGCGTCATGGGGTGACAGAGACAGAGATTAGGGTGATGCAGCTTCGAGTGCAGGAAGACCCCAATTTACACTCACTACCAGAAGCCGGGGGAAGAAAGGCCCTTTGGACTTCTGGGCTCCAGAGCCGGGAGAAAATACGCTTAGGAGGTTCTAAGCCACACACGTGTGGTATTTTGTTACAGAGGTCCTGGAAAATGAACTCCAGGGTCTGTAGAGAAGATCAGGTGAGCTACACAGGTGTAATTGTGTGTATCTGCTAACACGTGAGCAAGATGAGGGCGCTCGTCCAGAAGAATGGACTCCGAAGCGAGCAAGTGCTTACCGTGTGCCTAGCACTGCTGTAAGCGATTCACAAGCACCCTTTGATTTAATACCAAGTGTCATCCAGCACTCCAGCCATATGCGTTCCAATGCTATCCCCAATTTAGAGACAAAATCTGTACTAATTCTGTCTAAGTAATTATCCTTTCAAGGAACGTATTATTCTGCTCTCCAGATTCTTCCTGGTGAATAACGAGGCTCTTTTGCCATTATGCAGCTTTCATGGGACTAAGTACTAAAAATTTTAAATGTTCAGTTTCAATGAGAAAAATAATTGGCAACCTCTTCTTTCTTCAAAACTTGTTATATCAAAGTTAAATCTATAATAAAAAGAACAATACAGGCCTGGTCTCTGTTATGTTCATGTAATGTGCTAATAATCACCATGTAAAACAAATTGAAACGGCTCAAATATTACCCTGATTATGATGCACAGAGAACAGCCTTTTTAAACGATTTTCTTCAAACACCTGCTTTAAGTAGATTGATTACAGGTTTAAAAACACTAAAACTGGCCAGAGGCGGTGGCTCACACCTGTAATCCCAGCATTTTGGGAGGCTGAGGCAGGCATATCACAAGGTCAAGAGATCGGGACCATCCTGACCAACATGGTGAAACCCCGTCTCTAATTTAACAATATATATACAAAAATTAGCCAAGCATGGTGGTGCATGCTTGTAGTCCCAGCTACTCAGGAGGCTGAGGCGGAAGAATCACTTGAACTGGGAGGCAGAGGGTGCAGTGAGCCGAGACTGCACCTGCACCCCTGCCAAGACTGCGCCACTGCGCCCCAGCCTGGTGCTGGAGCAAGACTCTTGTCTCAAAAAAAACTATAGTTTAGGCCGGGCGCGGTGGCTCAAGCCTGTAATCCCAGCACTTTGGGAGGCCGAGGCGGGTGGATCACGAGGTCAACAGATCGAGACCATCCCGGTCAACCTGGTGAAACCCCATCTCTACTAAAAAAAATACAAAAAATTAGCTGGGCATAGTGGCGCATGCCTGTAATCCCAGCTACTCGGGAGGCTGAGGCAGGAGAATTGCCTGAACCCAGGAGGCGGAGGTTGTGGTGAGCCGAGATCGTGCCATTGCACTCCAGCCTGGGTAACAAGAGTGAAACTCCGTCTCAAAAAAAATAAAAAATAAAAAAAAATTAAAAAAAAAACTATAGTTTAAATTAAATCTCCAGAGAGCACTCTAGATCTTCTACATTAAGAAATATTTCAGTTCCTTGATGCCAATAATTATTGGATGTTTTACACTTACATTCTACCTATTTCTATGTTTACTTCCTTTGTTCGTAAAGTATTGCAAAACAGCTACAAAGCACAAGAGCGGTAGACGGACTGATAATCCCACACTGCCCTGTGTGCGCCCCGTGCCTGGAAAATCAGACAGCCTCTCAGTCCCTGCTGACGTCACAGGGGAGGGGTTCGCATGGGAGGGGTTCGCAGGGGAGGGGTTCGCAGGGGAGGGGTTGGCAGGGGAGGGATTCGCAGGGGAGGGGTTCGCAGGGGAGGGGTT